>JAEMWC010000084.1:1442500-1537500 GCA_016490735.1 Pachyseris speciosa | reverse complement strand
GTCTCGCGAAGGTGGTACAGGAAAGGGAGGCTGTGACTCTGCGTGTCAAGCCGGGACAAATTGGAAATGGTGACAACCTTCCGCTGACCACCACACAAATAAACCACCTGAAAAAGGCCTCCAGCGCCGGTTGTGGTGCGGATATCACATTCAGCAAGACAAAAATAGGACAAACAAAAAAGCTGATCGGTGGCAACCTCTTTTCTGTGGCCCGAGCTCTCGCCCCTGCTGTTGGGAGGACTTTGGGAATGGCTGGTCTGAGCTTCGGTGTGGAGAAACTTTTGAAAAAGGTTTTCTGTGGCAATGATGGACCCCAGGAGGTACAACTGCACAAACTTGTCCAAGTGATGCTCCCCTCGCAGAAATTGGCTCTTGAAAAGTATCTTGTTGGTCAGGGTATGGCTAGTGGTGGGGCCACGCAACATGGAGGTTTTCTTGGAATGTTGGCTTCCATCGGCATTCCTTTGGCCATAAGTCTCGTGCAGAAGGTGTTTGGGCGTGGGATGCAGGTGAGCCGGGCGCGGTCAAGAAGGTCTGCAACACCTCGTCTTCCTGCGCCACCCACAGGGAGAGGGAGAGAAATGCAAATCCGCCCTCCTCCGGTCTTCGGAAGGTGGGGAGATTGGTAACGCCCGTTGTTTGGGCGGGGAAAAAAAGATGAAGTTAAAGGATGTGCCGCTTTCCAATGTTGACTTGGTGAAGTGGTGTGAATATCTTAACATCCCACTCAAAGGCGTTTTCTCACGCAACGAAGCCAAACCTCTCCATCATTCACCCTTCATCATCAGCCTGGATGATTTCGGAAGTTTGGGCACACATTGGGTTTGCTGTTGGGATGGTCCTGAGTATTTCGATTCTTTTGGTCTTCCTCCCCCAAATGAGTGGGAACAGGAAATGCGAAAGTCGGGGCACAAAACCTTTCTTCAGAATGACAACCAAATCCAGTGGGTTGGAAGCGTGAGGTGTGGGTACTACAGTCTGCCTTTCCTGAATGAACGCAACAAAGGCACAAGTTACAAAGACATTCTGAAAATGTTTTCTGATGATGTTCATCACAATGAGCAAGTTGTGAAAAATTATTTCGTGAATATACCTTGACTTATGGTGAATTGGTATTGTGTGCGAGACAAACGTAAAACCCCGAACGTGCCTGGGTCTGAAAGGGTTGTCACAACCAAAATGGGCGAAAATGGGGAAGGCCAAGTGTGCGGTTTGTGGAATAACAAAAACCCGCTTTCTTCCAAAAAAAAGGTCGGGAAACTGACGGGCCCTCTCATGCAGAGGGCAATTCCCACCTCAAGATGGAAGATGGTGTTTTGACTGATCTTGCGGGAAGCGGCCTCCCTGTTCCCTTCCCATTCGTTGATTTCGAAAAGTTGTGGAGTGTCATCTCTGACTCCAAACTTTTCAAAGGCACCGAAGTTTCTGCAAAAGAGGGGAAGGCAATGGCCGCCGAATACAAACGCCAAGATGCAGACTACAAGCGACAGGGTGGCTCCCGCAGCTACGGCTCCTGGATAAACTGGAAGGGTTATGGGAGAGGTATTGGGAGCTTGTTTGATCGCCAGTTTGTTTCGCAGGGTCTGCTGGTTCCCAAGTCCGCAACTGACACAGTTTTTGAAAGCTTTCGGTAAAGCCATCCCCCAACACCGCAGTTTCGCGGATGTTTTTAAGAAAACCCTGCGCAACTCATATGGAACGGGTGTGGATGTTCATGCATTGATTGGGAAACTACCGGCGCCAAAGGGTGGTTGGACCCTCCCCGGCCACCATTACACCGGACCTTACAATCCCTTGCACCATCAGCTGAGCTTTGACCCTGACACAGGTGAAATCTTGGAAGTGTTACAGAAACCGACTGGTGCAACAGATGCGATTGCGATGCAACACGACGTGGATTACAGCAGTTGTGGACACCGGGCAAAAAAATATGGCGAGGACGAAAAAAATGCAAGCATGCTGCTAACAGGAAAATGGTTCAAGCTTTGGATGCAGTTCCGTGGAAAGATAGACAGTGGGGACATGCTTTGGCCCGCAATGCAATTAAAACGAAAGAGAAGTTGGGGCTTGGGGTTTGATTTCCTGGCTATCTAATAAGCATATAATATCGCCACCTTTCGGTCCTATCTTTAACACTCTTCAGAACCTGTCTTACATTTCCAATCTGTAACAGAATTGGTGAACAATCCCTTATCTCCCAAACACCAAATTCTCTCAATTCATCTATCGCGTCTTCCAAAATGTCAAGATTGTTTTCAAGTTTTGCGAAATCAACTTCGCGATAGTGACTGTAACAAAACTCTCTGTGAAAATTTTCCAAACAAAAGTTGGATTCCTCCAGAAAACGGACTAATTTTAGAGAACAATATTCAACTTAATTTTTTAAAACAAGTGGAGGCTCCAGATGAAACATGACAACTATCTGGTCGCATGTTTCCAACAATATGTCAACCGATTCTTGAAAACGGTCGCCGATGTTTTTTTTGTGGCGTCGCCATTACACAACAATTTTTTTTCTTCAAATGGGTGTACCTTGTGCACAAATTTCGTCGACCTCACGGTCCATTTCTTTTTGCACCTTGCGGACGATTGGGTGCACGAGTTCGTCTTGTACGAAATGGAAAAGGATTACCAACAAAGCAATCATTGCTTTATGAAAACCTGTTTGTTTAATTTGTTATACATAAGTGACAAAATCCTCATAATTAATTCCTTCAATACCCTCCTCCTCAATAAATGCTTCTGGAATGGAATGAAATGAACTTTTCCCTTTTTAAAACAAATATAGCACATATCATTTCTTATACAACGGCATTTTGTAACTTCTGTTATTCTCTCATTTTTTGAACAATTGGGGCAAAATTAATGTAATTCAGGATTGAAACCCAACCCATATCTGAACGTTGTTCAAGTTTTGCTACAACAACTTCCTTCAAGATTTTTTCACGAAGCTCGGGGGGAAGTTTTTGAATTTCACCCATAAGGGGGTCGTATTCTTCCATTAAGACTTGCAATGCCTCTTTCATTTGTGGAGGCAAAGAGTTCCACAGCTGTTGTGCTCTGGTGTTGTCCATATTTCAGGGGGGGTAAATTTTGGTTACTATTCTTCAATAGGATTAACCTTCGTTGGAAAAATGATTTGGAAACACAAAATGACGTAAAGGAGCCAACAACTCTTTAAAAACCTGGCCCCACCCCATTCTCTTTCTTTCATTCAGCTGATTAAGGGTGTAAAAGCATTGGATTTTCACACGCAACTCTGGGGGAAGTGTGGAAATCTGCTCCATGAGATTCATTATATCTATATATTTAATAGACTGTATCAAAACCCTTCATCGGTCAGCCACTTTTCATGTACTCCTGTTCTTTTGGTGGGAGTGAGTGAAGGGCTCTGTTGGCATCAACACGTGTCAATAAAATAAGTTTCCTTCTCTTTTTAATGTACTCCCATGGGGATGCCCCATTGCCAAGCAACATGTGCACGTATTGCATTGGTTTGTAGTCTATAGAATCCTTGTTTTCTTTGAAAAGAAACCACTTTTCAATCTCCCCCATCAACGCTCGACGAACATTGTTCTCGATCACACTGAAGGTTTCACCTTGCGCCTCCATCAAATATACCCCACCTCTCTTCTCTCTAATAGGTCGACACAAAATGCGCGACGTGATTGTGCACATGTCGTGTTCCGCTTTGCGCGGGGTTGCCATTCTCCTGCCTATATATTCGCTGGAAAAAATTTCCGGCTGGGCTCGATGGGTTACCTTGGTACCCCTTTTGTCTAATTGGGTGTGCTTACTTTGCATTCCCTCTTGTCTAATTGGGTGACTCAATACACTGCTTCCCCTCTTGTCTAATAGGGGACGCGATTGTGGTGACGCCTCTTTTCTCTAATTGACCGGACCAAATGGTGCACAAAACCTCTTGATTTCCAGAAGGGTTATTCCAAGTAGTATACCGGCGTCAAACGAATACTACTGAGGCACAAAAAATAACATATGTAAATAAGCCTCCTTTTCCGATTTTTACCCGTTGAGAGACAACTTCCTCACCACCCCAAGTTGTCTCTCAGCGGGTTAAAATCGGAAAAGGAGGCTTATTTACATATGTTATTTTTTAAACGAAGTGGTATTTGACGCCGGTATACTACTTCTTTCATGTTAACTTACATAAAGTAAAACGTAATTTAAACTTAAAGTAGTAAGAGAAGAAAACTGACTAGTGCACGATATCGGGTCATTTGCTTATCTTCTCCTAACCATTTCCACTACACCAACCCCGGAAAGATGCCAGAGGAGGTAGTTGCCCATAACAATAATGAAAACTAACCATTTCTAAATCAGTGTACATCAGTGCTAAACCCTAGAACGTTTCTCCTTTGCCTACTGGATCTCTATTTTCTCAGTTTTCTGCCTAAGAAATGGGCTTCTGTTGTGGTATTCACATGACTACCCTGATGATATGGAATACTATATTGTGTAAACGTCATATCGTGTCCACCGTCCTTTTGAGCATTGTGAACTAGTCCTAACCTACCAGGTTGATATATGGTGCATGCCCCTGTAGAACGCTTCAGTAAAGAACTGACAAACGTTTCGTTATACTGGGACGACTTTCATTTCATCAGTAGGGGATGAGAGATTTATAATGCGTTTGCTTAAACCATTTTCGTGGAAGTCCCCGGTTTTGCCCTCATCAGCCGCTCTGCGGACTTGTGTCAAGGGAGCTTACAGGTCACTTTAGCAAATGCCATTTCAGTAAACAAGTGGAGACAGGTGGAAGACCGGATGTAAATTGCAAATTAGACCTTTTCGGGGGTTTAGTTTCACTTGACGGTTTTCAAGTTTTTGCGATTTCCAGTTAGGTAGTTTTATTTACGGCTGCGACGACTTAAGATGGAAGCTTCAGTGACGCGGGAGGATTTGATTAACGCAAGGCTATTTGTTGCCAGGAAAGTTACAATGATAGCATCATCCCTATTTCTTCAACCTTTTCCGTACTTAACGCTCTGGCTAGGATGATTGTCTCATATTATCTAGAGTGATTGTTGATGTAATATGTTTGCTCGGGGCACAATCCCAAAGACCCCTTCCTGGGCGATGATCATTCAAATCAGTATTCATTGAGAAAGTGTACAATAAAAAATAAAACCTTGGCACGTAGAGCAATAATAATGAATAAAAATATATGTTTCAGCACAGTGCTTTGCTATATATTTCACAATTGCTGCATTCGAGATGGTGAGTGCGTTAGTCTCCCGGAACAAGAATCGAACGTATGATCTTCAGATTACTGGCTACAGGAGTCTGTTGATAGAATCCACTGAGTTTAATCCGATGAATGAATTTGTTTAAGCTTAACATTATACAAAACGATGAACAATGTACCTTTACTGGAAAAGCAACTGTACGATTGCCTTATTGAGTGCAGTGTAAGGTCCGCTTGCTTCCCGTCTATTATATTGTTATGTTGCTTTACGAGAAAGCTTTAGTTGCCGTCGATACAGCATTATACATTGTGAGAGTTGTTCAGATTCGTTTCGAGCATGTTTTATCATTGTTGACTGAGACTACGATTACAATAATAACCTGAAACTCGCGGGAACGCCGATTGTTGTGCGAATCATAAGCTGTCGACAATCGCTCAGCGTTTATATATTTAACAATAAAAGAGGTACACGGGTAAGTCACTCTTCAGGACTTCTTCATGAAACTGTTGGGTGTTGACATGATGCCGGTTTCTTGTGCTTTTTTGTGTTCGTCAACTCAATAACGTATTCATGACCACTCCAAATCTCCTGTTGGTACGACTCGTATCGGTGCGAGAACCTCGGATGGAGATTCTCCTACTGAATATACACACCGATGCATCTAAAGAGAGCTCGATCGTTCCGTTCGTAACCCTCACTTCACTACTACAGAATAAAACTGGCTCATAATGACTTAGCATCGGGGATGTCGGGAAAAGTGAAATGAGGAACGCATCACTCAGTGCTCCAATAGCCAGAGAACGTGATAGCAGAATGAACGCCTATTGTCTATCACGTGTTTGCACTCAGTGGTAAGCCGCTGGCCAGGCACGCCCACAGTTTGCTTTGGTTTTGGAGTCTTTTGTTGATTTCAGCCAGAGCCGATGTGAATGATTTGCTTGTCGTTGTCGGTTGTTCGGAATGAGCATGTTCCAGTGTTGTCTTGTGTGTTTGTATGTTCTGTTTCTCTATTTTTCCTCCTGTTGCTGTTGGCTCTCGTCTGAGCAGCAGTGGCCGTGTTCGTCTTCTTCTTTTTCCACGAAATATGTTCGGCGATTTGCTTTTCTGAAGTTACAATATAAGTACAATAAACATCAGTAATATTAGTGTATTCTAAATTATCGCCGTGATTGATAATCGAGTTACTTATAATGTAGTGAAACTCTTGCACAACAATGGGCATGAAAGCGTAATTGAACATCAAAGAGAAGTATGACGGAACATTTTCGTTACTCCCGGTCTGCTGAGTGCCCCGTTTCTCTATACTGAACAGCGAGGTAGGTTAAAAGATGTTTGTCGATTTTTTAAAGTGCCGATCCTGACTTTGGACGGATTAATCTCCTGTATAGAACCATTATCTTAGGGCACATGTCTATTGTATCTGTTAATAGCAAGGTACTTTTTCTGACCGTTTGTTTATGTCAGGCCCACGTGACGTTAAAGACGCCTCGTCGTTTTGTAACGGAACGCTGAACTAATCACCTGTCTGCAGAAAAGCCCTGCATGCTCTCTAGTAGAGCGGAAAAGGTAATCTGCTTGTCGTTCTGAAAGGACCGACTAAAGACCCGGGGGGTAGGGGGGGGGGGATGAAGACAGCTTGCAGTTTATTCCCTTGCCACCTACCTCTCTCTGTTGAGTCTTGGTTGCAGCTGAGTTTCTCTTCACACGTGGCTTTCTTGCTTGTTTTCTGCTTTCTTCTATCACTAAACGAGTGTAAAGCTCCGCTCTGTAATCTGAAATGGAAAATGTGCAAAATTTACGTTCAGGTTAGAGGAATGCACGCGACAAAAGCGTTATATTACAAAGGCAAAAGGTCTCCTGAAACGTTGTGCATCGCGTAGTTCGCGATCTGTTGGAGATGTTTCTTTTGGGTGTTGACCACGATCACGTGATACACAGCCACGCCACCACATCTATGTCTGAGTTAGGCCCACGGTTCGCGAACCTGATAAGTGGGTCATGGTGTACCTACAAAACAGTTTTCAGTCTCAATAGGTTCGATGATGGGAAATATGGCGCGTGGGAATCGCGTGGGAATTTAGCGATAACAGTGAACTAAGAAATAGCAGGGGAAGTATAGGACGTAGATTTTTCCTACTAAGCCCACATGTGGGGTATCGTGAAATATGTAGCAAGTAAAAACGATACTTTTTTGGCAACAACAGCTAAGTTTTGTGGCTTTTCTGAGTAACATCCCGAACTAATTTTCTAAATTTGGGTACACGCCCATGTCCCAGACAAGCTTTACCTGAAAACCTTTTCCCAGCGATTGTTCGCGTCTCTGTTAGCACGTGACCACATTGACAACAACTCCATGATTCGGGTATCTGATGAAACACAACGGAATCCCAATTAATTTTTTTGTTAATTCTCACTTTCTATGACAATTGCACGTCGCCAGCTGTTTTATGTTGTTTTATGTCCTAAATTTGGCTGTATTTGACCAAATATCAAAGCACCTCTTGTTTGTTTTTCATCAGTTTTCTCCGTTGGCTTTCGTGGCTTTAATATTTACATTCTGTTCCCTGAATTTTGACCCAGTTCTATCAATACTGTACAAACCCAATAAACTTTTTCTTTCCCTTTTCGCTAACTACCTCCTCCCACCTTCAACGCCTTAGTAACCCACACTAATTAAACTTAGTAGATGAGCCAGCCAAAATGAGTACGACGCACTTTTCACAACTGCCGACAGAACGATACAAGGCAAATAACAAACAAAAGGCTTTGAAGAGGACACATGGTTAATGGTAATAAAAACACACAAGGAAAACGAAAAAATAGGACACATTTGAATTTCAGTACAACTGATTGTTCACAGAGCGGTCGAGGGGCGCGAGCGAGCACATGGGAAAGGAAACTACAAAGTCTGCAGTGTCAGACATTTTGCCTTCGTGTGGTCAGAGGTTTCTTCAAAGTCGTTTCAATCAATCGTCGTATATGCTATAAAACTGACTATTTTTACTTGAAGTGTTTCTTGCTCAAATGAGATTCTAAGAAGTATTGACTGTAAAAGATAGATATTTAGTTTGGAACTCACAATTCAGTGGAGAAGATCGAATATAAGAAGTTGGGTAAACGTCGAGGTAATTCCGAAAGTTTTCGCTCTCAATTCGGAAGATCCCAGCCTCCGAAAAGTTACGGGCTGTCTGACGTAGTCGATGACATAGAGGTTATTGGAAATCAGTCGCGAAGCCAAGAACTTAAGTGTATATCGCTCGGACACCGTTCATGGCTCGAAGGATCAGTATCTCCGTATCCGCAGTAGGTTGGATTGGTTTTTTCCACCTTCCTGGGTGCTATAACCGTCAGTCCTTTCTATTAACCTTGAGATGAGGCGTTCCCTTAGCGTATCGTTTTTGTTGCCCGGGATACAGTTGAACTAGTAACAGAGGAATAGTCCACAATCATCTGGCTTCAAGTTTCACTTATGTGAGTGAGGAAGGTGATTTAGAAATGTAAAATACGAAAATAAAAAAGAGTGAGAGAGTGAACACAGAAAACGATGGCGTAGCACTGAGGATTTTCTTTGTTTGAGCAACACCGCAGTGGCGAAAAGATATCCGCTCTTCAGTATCAAACAAACAATTGAGCCATCATCTGCAATGCAGATTAAGCGGCCTGTTTCCGCAAAATAAAAACGTGATAGTTGTTTACCACATTTGGAAGTTTATTTCAAGGGCTCTTTAATTGCACATAAGTTTTAAAACTTCCGGTCTTTTCCCGTCAATAATTTCGAACCTGGCTACTGCTTGGACTTCCTTCTTGGACCGTGTCAACGCGATATTGGAATCTTCATTTGCACTTTACGTACCGAAATAGCTATTTCTCCTCTTTGATTCACTGTAGTTTTATTCAATTGTGAAAAGAAACTTCGGTTGGCGAACGAAAATGTTCTCGGAAAAAGACGTGGCTCATGAAGAAAGTAACTTAAAGGAAGATTAAACAGGTTTAGCCCGTTGGAACAGGTTTTAACGAGGGGAAGTCACAACATATATACATACAGGGTATATGTTCGACTTCTCGTTTTTCTGTCGTACTATGTAATCTCTACTGAAAGTCGTTTTAAGTTTCTTCTGTTTATGTGATCACTAAATAATATTTTCAGACTGATTCTCGATAATTCGGCCTTCTGAACTTTCGTTATAGAGCTCGAAACTCAACTCAAGCCTAATCTCTCGTAACAAGAAGGGTTTTTTTTTCACTTCTTGCTCTTAGCTACGCAGGCAAATCAAGTTAGCGGACAAAGCCACATTTTACCGGCATCTCTTTATAAGGCCGTTTATCCGCTCTCCCTTTTGCCATCAGTAAACCGACCAACTCCATCGACATCCGAGCTGGTTTGTATTCGCTAACATTTTGCACACTAGCCAAATAGGGCATTTACATGCAATAAAAAGTAGGAGTGCTGTATCTTTTAATGGTAATCCGCGTTCTGAAACAGATTGCTGATTGCATGTAAGCGGAACTGAGACAAGTTATCAAGCCAAGTCAAAATATTCATCACAAACTCAGGTCTTCAACAATTAACTCTAATTCGTAACGCCTTTGTATCAGTATTGCCACATCTAACGCCTTGCTCCTGACATCTGGGAAATGATTGCAGCCCTAATTTCTTAAGCGAATCGTGTTTTATGAGAAATTGGAATTCAACAAATGATAAACGTGAACATGCATTCACGCTCGGTTAAACTGAAACATTTTTCTGTCGAGTCTCGTTCGTTTCAATTCAAGACGACTCAGTGAAAAAGCTGTTTATAGTCTTTATAGCCAATTTCAGTAGTGGGTAGAATTTCGTTGTCGAGAGAGAACCCTTTCCTAAATCCATAACCTCGTTGGCATCATGAAATAACCGCAAAGCTTAGGCGTCTGGGCGGCTGTTACATGTAATTCAGATGTGCAGCGTTTGTGGCAAAAGTTCCCGCAAGGTCTCTTTATAACGTTCATTTGTATTTTTTCAATTCTCAGAATCTAAGAAGAGTAAAACAGAGCATAAGCTGTTTGTCAACTGAGCAGAACATCGGCGCATTTCCCACTGTCAGTCGTCTGTTCGTACCTCAGTTGACCTCTCGAATGGTAACCACAATCAAATGATCGTTCGCTCGTTCGCTCTTAATTTATGATTCTGTTCTTGAAATACTTACTGATCTCATCAACTTTGAGGCCGAACTTAAATTATTTCACTGCTCTCGAGTCTTCAACAATAGCTTACCTGTCTGTTACAAGCAACACACTGCTTAATAGCGGCCATATTGTCAGTCTACGTTTCCCGTCTCGTGTTGAAATTACACAATTCACCAAACGAGAGAAGGGTCGGGTTATCACGTCACAGAACATGTGACCCGCGCATCGCAAAATATTGCAATAAAGTAATTCATATTTGCTTCCCGTTTTCTATTATTTATTTTCTTTTGAAAGCCGGTTATCAAAAAGCTTTCAGCATTTAAAGGACTGCCAGGACTTGGGTGCTGTCAGAAATAAATGTTTATTAAATCGTTCAAAAACTTAAGGAGTCTTTGTTTGGACAACTTTACATCTAGGCGGCAGGTGGAAGTCACCCGAGGAATAAATTAACCACAACACAGGGCTTACAACATGAAAATATCTGCGACAGATTCGTCTGATAACTGAAAATGATACATTGGGGGAAAGGAGGACATTTTGAAACGATAACTGAACCACTTGCTCACTCGGAACATTTCAAATTGCTCGCTCCGCGTGAAATCGCAAGGTGTGCGAGAAAGGTTTTCGGGAAGACAGCTAAAAGATTTTGTGGTTGTATTAATATTAGCTTTTACAGGGTAACTGGGTGCTGAAATAATCGGACAGAAAAGAGTTATTGTGAACTGGTTTGTTAAATTTTTATATCGAAAACTATCTGCTGCGCCGAACTGAGAACTCGTTCGACCGGCTTACCTTCAGTCGCAATAAATAACGTAAACAGTAAAAAAATACTGTTCAGCAGTACAGCCGAATGAAATTACCAGTTAAGTTGGCTTCGGATACAAATCTGGTACCCAGGAAACGAAACGTATAACAACATTTCTAATGTCTTAAAATGATTCACATTAACAGTAAACGTAACACTTTATTACGTCAACTGAGTCAGTTTGTTGTGATCAGCAACAAAATAACATCTTACAGCTCATCAGTTGAATATGGAAGCAAATATGAGGAGACAAACCAACTTTATGTCAAATGTTAGTTAGAAACCCTGCCATTTGAGGGTCATTTTATTGCTGCAAATTTTTGTTGACTAGGTGTTGAACTAAGCTACATTAATAGCTAAAATAGATTGCCACGAACCGTACCGCGAAACTAGAAGCCTAAAATCAGACAGAAAGCAAGTTGAGGATTTTTAAAATCATTTATCTTACCGGGTTGTGTAGCTTGTCTGTGTTTAAGGTTAAATTCGGTGTGTGTGGCTTCAAAGGAAATATGAAGCTGAATTCCTTTTGTCAATTATTTCGAAATAAAAAATAATTGCTGTTGAAATCATCAGCGTGTTATTTTAGGGCGAGCGTGAAGGGTTACAATATAAAAGAACCAGGCTAACCTCTTCTTAATCTCCAAGCTAAAATAAAATCCTTATAAAAACCATTGATAAAACAAGACGACCGCAATACGCTTAAGCAACATATTTCAATGGAATGGATATATGAAGGCCAACAAATTAATCCAATTTACTGTATTGATTCACATATCGTTTCATGACGTTCGGATCACAGAGCTTCTTTTATGTTTATTTTACCGAATATTCTCCACTTTTCTTTATCCACCAGTAAAACTCAGGTTTGAAAGCCTGCAGGCTAGGCGAAGTCGGGCCCATTGCAAGAGACAAAATTACCCGGTCGACAAAATACTCATGCATGTTATCTTGTCTATCTTGTCTTGAACTCAACGGAGAAAAGAAGCTCTGAATGACTGAGGTCCTTTTGTCTTCGTCCAATGATTATTTCAGCAAACTAACAGAGATTTTTCGTCGGCCTCTAACTTGAAGCGGCAACACTCAAGGGTGTTGTAGTCTCTCCCATTAGATAGAAAGACTCCAGCGAACCAATTCCCTGAATCAGTAAAAATGAAAGCCCAATTGCAGCATTTGCTTCAGAGAGGAAACACCTTCGGTCCTTCCGGTCTTGTTTTTATTATTACTATTAATTTTTTTTTGTGTGTGTGTCGCTTTAGAAACAAAAGAAGAAAGCTGCAACCCTGTAGATCTACCACAAGCCAGTAATTTATATTTTTAAGATTGAACTTCCCAGGATGCCACTTCCGAGGTGAATTTCCTTTTCTGCTCTCTGGCGCCATGCACACTGACGATGAATTCTGTGGTGGCCGCCATGTTTGTCTAATTGCTTGACACCGAAGACGTTGGTCCAAGTGTTATAAATAGCGTTGGCGTATCCTATCCAGGATCAAACAAGAACTGGGGACGGCGAGACAACTCAGCCTAACGACGACACCTCGAACTTGCATCTCTTGTTATAGAAATTCGAGGGTAATTCAAACTAATTGAGAACGGATAACAGAGGGAACATGGGGCTGAAACGGGGGATACGATACGATATGATATGATACGAGCACCACAGATTTCAGCTACTTAAAATTATACAGATTAATCTGAAAAACCTAAACCATGAGAATTGAGTTACACAAAGTCCCATTTGATCGGGGTTACCGTAAACTCAGTGCAAGACTGATCTTGAATTATAGATTCACTGGTGGGTTTGAGTGATTCAGTTTTACCTAGCAATTATGGAGGTTCAGAACAGAACAGTGCCAGGTTGCCAGCAGTCCCTGCCAGAGGACAAAAAACGGAGAAGAGGCTCGGACGTTTCGAGCGCCCGCTCGACTATTCGGAGGGAACTGCTAACAATCTACGTTGGGATGTCTAAGAAGCGCTTGCAGCCGGCTCGATTGTTATACCACCGGAGCAGTCGACATACGCTAGTCACGAAACACTATGAATTTGCATTGCTGATTTAGACGGTTGACAGCGCCTGCTGTGGCTCAAGAGGCCAATACGGAAGTAGCAGTCTTCGGGTTGCCGTGTGGGCAGGAGACGGCTTTAGTTACTGCGTGCTTCTTCGTCTCTTCGCTGTCTGTGTAGTCCGCTCCTTTTCAAAGTCATTTCCTATCTCCAGACCTGTGTGAAGCTATTAGTGGTATTAGCCACAATACTCAAGTTTCATGGAAACGGCTCTGGATTGCGATAACAGCCGTACACAGTGCCATACGCGAATATCTCATTAAATATATGATTCTAGAAAAAGACTGCATCAGGGGACTGCATCTAACACGCCTCTTACGCTTTCGAGAACTCGGCATTAATATCAGCCTCCAAGCCCATGATCAAACAGAATTTCAGCGGGACGGCAAACACAAGAACGAGCCGGGAAATACAGCCTCGAGCAGCCGGTTCCCTGGATCTTACCTTCTTCCTTTGCACGTTTTCATTTGTATTCGGAGTAATTTCCTTTGCAACCGGGCACTATGTAAAGTATCTTTGAAGATCCTTAATGGCGACGCTGAGCAGTGCAGTTCTTAGCGTTTCTCAAGTGCGTGAAAGAATCAGGAGAGGGTAGAACAAAATATATAGTCACCTATCTCCTCAAAAGCTTTCCTCTTGCTAATCAACCATGAAAATGACACCGCCTTCCTGACGTTCAGCACTTCCATTATATTAACTACCTACCTGTTTACTGTTGTGTTACTTAATCAGGATACTAAACACACAACTGATGGAGAGAATAAATAAAACTGCAAATATCACTGTGTTGTAAGTATAGAGATCAATATCTGGAAACTTGTATTACGCGTTTAATTCCAGAGTGATGTTCCGTATTGGTAGCAACCAGGCGGTCACTGCTTGATTTTGTTTGTAACACGTATCCAGTAGGTACGATATTCTCGACTGCAACATATTTTGCTGATTAAAATTTGCACTTTTGGAAGGATCCTTGTGTGACGGATTCTTACTATGCTAACGCATTTTCTGGCGTGGTAGCTGATGTACCAACGGTTATTCAGTTGACTCTTTTAGTTTCTGGTTGAATAATTCATATTTGTTCATTTTTTCATTCAGGTTATGCGTCTGACCTTTTTCTGCTGTCGTGTTATTGGGCAATAAACGGAACCAACCGAAATAAGACATTGTGCAAGGATGTCTCATGTTGAAAAGATGGCGCTCTATTTTGGTTGACTTACCGTTTTGCCACAAGCTACGCATAAATGTGGATCCATGCCGCCAAAATCTGAATTTCTCCCTCTTATCTTAGGTGATCTACGTGTATCTGGAAGCAAATGAAAACAATATGAAGTGACGGGTAATTTTAAAATCAGACTTGTTGACGTGATATCCATAATTACACGTGACGCAACATGAGTAATAGATCTCGTGATTCCTTAATTTGGCGGGAGTGTAGGGCTACACTGGGTAGGGATAGGGGAACACTGACTAGGGGAGAGTGGAGCGCAGACTGGAGGGGCGTTTGAGCTTTGGCAGCGTAGCATCTGACAACTGGGGAAGGGTTCAAAACCATTTCAGATAACGGGAATGGGATTGATTGAGAACATTATAGAGTTCGTTATCTTACCGAATGTTGAAGCATGCCGCATTTTTATTCACAATCACACAAGCTCATGTAATCACCCCTCATATGTAAATAATATGGCCCTTAACATTCTCAAGCAATTGACAAGAAGATGTTCCTATGCTCTTTAAGAAATTAATGTACTTTATGGATCAAGAGCTAAGGAACGGAGTTCTGCTCGTGCTCGACGAGAACTTTTCCTTGACCTCAAGCGTGCATGATTATCGTAGGGAATATGAAACACCATCCTCTGTTAAATAGAAAGAGCGAATCTTGAAAGTGCTGCTATAAATGAGTTAGCAACAGAATGCGAATGAACGTGAAAAACCCTTTAAAAAGTTATCAAATGAATCGACAGTCGCTGGATAATAAATCAAATTGTAGAAACCGCCCATACCTATGATAATTTGACACTGAACTCAAACACATATGACGTAACAGGTGTAACAGGACGCCCAGTCTGTTTCAGGGATGGCAGGTGGAATTCAGTGTTTGCTTGTCTATATATCTGAAATGCTCCGTTACGTGAAAGCGGACTAAAAACGCAATAAAAACTGACGCCTTATTTTATAATTTAATGTCTAATTTGAATAAGACGTATTTTTTTAGTGGCTATGACAAAATACGTGTGTGTACTATTGCTGACATGATCGCTCTCTCGTCCATCGATGGTAATTAAATTTCCTTTTCTCCTTCTCTTCATGGAGGCCTCTTCTGAGCCGGAAACGGTGCTCATCAATCACAAGGGCATCAGTTGCAATCCCATAAGACCCCCGCGGGCATTTCACTTGGTTGCAGAGCAGTACCGCAGTAAAAATCTTTTTGCTTTTTAATTCTGGAATCACTCCCTGTCAAAAAGAATTCTTTTAAACAAATTTTCTGTTTCTATGCCTAAATGATCAGTGCTAGTTCATTTTTCGTGGTTTTCCTTCATGGAAATATCGTAGATTGTGACTGGAAACTTGATATGCTTTTATCAAATAGCTGCTGTTATAGCCATTCGCTTCGGACCGCAGGCTCAACTGTCAAAGCTGAGTGTTAGCCATCATAACCTATTACTTAAAATCTTTAGCTATGAACTGCATACGTTATATAACAGGTTTAACGCCAAAGTGTTTTTCTTGTAACCATAATGGCTTGGCAGAGGGTGTAGATGGCCTTAAATGATGGCTGAGAATCGGCCAAAGTTTTAACTTTCAGCTGAATGGCCGAAAATTTCCCTGATAGCTGAGAAATTTAAAGTTACTGTTAGCTGAGATGAATAAATTTCCTCTGAAAATCTTGTGGATATCACTCACAAACAGGCCACTTTTAGCACAGTTTTCTGGTGCACATTTTAGTGTTCCTTTGTATAGATATTTTCGCCATTGAATTATCAGTCCTTAGTTTCGTAGGCTACATTTCAGTTATGGTGAAATATACTTTGTTTATTTCTGGATGAGGGAGCAGGGTTGGCGTAGTGGTGAGAGCGCTCGCCTTAAATGATACAAAGTGATAGTTTTTTTTTTTTATCGAGTGCCGAGAAACTATATTCACAGTCAGACTGTGACGTCTGACTGTGAATATAAATTTTCTCGGCACTCGAAAAAAACGAAAATATACAAGAAAATTACTTTGTACCAGTTGATACCAGCTGATTGTATAGTCAGCTGATTGGTATTTCCAGGATAAAGAAAGTTTATTATTATTATTATTATTATTATTACTAAAAAATACAGAAAGGTGACTGAGATCTGTGAAAACTTTATTGGTGCTGAGTATCGGCCAAAATTTTAACTGTCGGCGGAAAAATGGCAGAAAATTTAACTGATAGCTTAGATTGCAGTACCCCCAACTAGACCCTCTTGGCAATACTCCGTAACATCCTGATGAAGGAACGCAGTGCCTACCGAAATATTTGTTTAAATATATATTCCTCGCCGTGTAACCACCCTTGTTTGTTTTTACCTCTTGGTGATGAATACAGGAATAGCTTCGGGGCCCCGCGGACCGAGAACGGTCGATGAGTGACGGATATATGATTTTCATATATTCATTGTCACATATTCATCACTCTCGGGTATATTACCAACCAACAAAATGACCAGCTCCCAGATGGCTTACAAGAAAGCTCAGTTGGTAGAGCGCTGCACCGTGTACCGCAGAGGTCATGGGTTCGTTTCCCGTACAAGCCTGAATATTTTTTCAGGATTTGTTTTTCACTACTCAGTGGTGTTCATAACTGCGCTGATCATTCACATATTCACTCCTGTAATGGGCAAATAAAGCCGGGTCGACATTGATAGCTAGAGGTCACTAGTCCATAGAAAACGTAAAGCTTGTGGGATGTGGTTGGAGTGACAAGGATACTTCACAAATTAATGTGATCAAGTAAGCTGAAGCCACTCTAAGGGCACTAAGACCACAGCTTAGAGTGGCTTCAGCTTACGTGATCACATTAGTTTGTGAAGTATCCTTGTCACTCCAGCCACATCCCACAAGCTTAACGTTTTCATTACTTGTTTTATTGATATGTGGGTACTTGAGCCTGAGCATTAGCTATGCCATGCTGATGAGGCCTAACAAGGCCGAAACAGCTGTCCATGGCTGCTAATGCTTGGGCTCAATCCTTGCTTTGGTAGATTTAAGGGGTAATGCCCGCTACCTTGTGGTCTTAGTGCCCTTAGAGTGGCTTCAGCTTACTTGATCACATTAATTTGTGAAGTATCGTTGTCACTAGTCCATAGCCTGTCAATAGGCTCCTTATTCAGTGCAGTATTGAGGACAAGGAAAAAGGCTTGGAGAGCAAATTCGATGAGCCGAGCGAAGCGCGATGTTCTTCGCCTTGCCGCCCTCTTCACCTGCTATAGAGCAACCTTTTACCAGACAACCCCATAAAAATTGTCAAAAAATTAAAAAGTATCGGCTGTTTCCGATCGGCATACGACGCTGTCAGAAAACGTCATAGCTTTTGCGCTTTTTGCGTAGCTGCTTTTCGACTCTTCCGGTCAGCGGCGGACCGGGAATAATATATTCAAAACTACACGAGTGTGTTGGCAAGCCAGCATTCGTTCGTTCGGTGGTTCATTTATTTGTTTATTTAGTTTATTTATATATGATGATGATCGCATACTAGCAACTGCTTTCACGAAAATCTGAGCGCGCGATCCCCTTTTCTGAACACTTGAAAATGCTAAGGAAACCGGTAAACTCAGAATACAGCGAAATTAGACTTCATTTTTAACATCGCGAAAAATTGGAAATAGCAAAAAACAATTCTTTTTGCAGCTTTCCACCAAAAACGTAGGATCAATGTCATCAGAAGTTATTTTAGCCTGCGTGCAGACCTTTCCTATTTCCTAATAGGAGTCTACACGCAGGCTAGAGCCGATTCCCAGTCCAGCTTTCACTTTCGTTTGCCAAGTGGATCAGTAGGACAAGTGTAAAACGATCACTTCATCAATGTTTTCAGAAAGAGATATTTTTCGAAAGCCCGACTACACAATAGAAGAAAAAGCCCGTAGTCGATGGAAAATTTACATTGGTCACGAGTAATAAGGCTTTGTACTTAGTGCACGAGCTGAGGACCGCGCGCGGTGCCTCGTTTGTCATGCAAAATAATTGCGGCTTCTGACGATTGTGACGTCAGGTCAATTTATTTATCTGTCACATAATAAGGAAAACACTGACGGTAATATTGACACGGATGGCACTAGAAACCATTCAAAGAGAACACCAACAACTGTCATGTAAAGATGAAGCGTTTGGCTCACTGTTACCGGCACCTGCTGACAATAAATTAAAAAAAAACAAGCAATGGCAAACAGCATGGAATTGAACAAGGATCTTGTCGAAAAATATCTGGATGAACATCATGACTTTACAAAGAGCTATTTTGAGCGAAAGGCCACCTCGTCTATGGTTGACAACTGGATGAGCAGTAGGTCACATCGGCCTGGATCCCGAGCTATGCAAGTGAGCCATCTCCAAAGAGACAGCATTAAACCTCAAACGATTCTCAAAACCGAAGGCGACTTTAACAACGGCAGGCTAAACTCCATATTTGGAACTACGAGAGATGGGAAGAGACATTCTGTCCCACGCCGAAAATCCAAACTGGAAGATTTAGACGAGAAAGACCTTTTTATGGAATTAATCAGAGACATCGCTAACGAACTGGATATCAACATGCTTAGTCACAAAATCCTTGTTAACGTCAGTATTCTGACAAATGCGGATCGCTGCTCGCTATTTCTCGTGCGCGGTGCTCGTGAAAATAAGGTTCTTGTTTCGAAGCTTTTCGACGTGACTTCCGAATCAACGGTCGATCAATCAATAAGGTCAGAGGAAGACGAAATTTGTGTTCCGTTAGGTGTTGGAATCGCTGGGCATACGGCTGCTACCGGTGAAACGATCAACATCAAAGACGCTTATTCGGTAAGTAATTTTAGCGGTTTTACATATGTTAAAAATCTGTTGCCTATAGACTTGATTGGAATACAAAATATTGGGGAAGTGATACCAAAATGCGACTGTCTGCGAAGGCAAACGGCTTATCTGCATGATTTTCCTTCAGTTTTATAAAGATGAGGTGTTAAATCTGGGACAAAGGTAACCGGTAATAGTAAGTCAGAGAAAGATCTTGGGATGGATTTGCTTTTTTTGATTAGGTAAACAAAAGTTAAAGAGTCAACAATGGGATATTTTCATGGCTGAAAGACGAAATATTTGTTTTCTTTCTAGCTGATTGTCATATATGGGTTGAGTTTGTTGTTGGGTCTCTTCTCTGCTCCGAGAGGTTTTTCTCCGGGTACTCCGGTTTTCCCCTCTCCTAAAAAATCAACATTTCTAAATTCCAATTCGATCTGGAACGCACGGCCACATGTTGAACGAGCTCTCAGCTCCTAAGGTGGATCGTGGATAAACAAATTACATTTACATTTTACATTTACATGAAACTCTTACAGATTGCTACCGCTTGGTTAAAGCAACTCTTGCCAACAACCTTTTAGAGTATTTCGGTGTGATAACAACCCTGAACATTAACGCTCCCTTGGGAACAATCAACAGTAGTAGTTAATTGTCCGTAAAAGTGTGTCTATTAAAGGATTAAGGATAATGCGAGCATCTTTCTTAAATGTCCATTTTGTCGTTATCTCATCTGAAAGAAGAGGCAACAAAACAATTTTTCACCATTATATCCTTGGCATATATTTTTTTTTCGTTGCGTTTTTTCTTTTAATTTTTGGGGGTTTCGGAGGGAGGGAGGGAGGTACGGGAAAGGGTTGTGGAGAGGTGTGATGGGCAAAGACTGTGACATGTCAAAAGCATTAAGGGGCATAACTAACCGTGCAGTTGGCATGTGGTTATGAGGAGCTGGAAAAGAACTGAGGACCTTTGTTGTGACAGTCAATCTTCCTTTTTTTCTGAAGAGTTTGCTTTACAAAATATTTTGCTAAGCAAGGCGCATTTATTGCATCGCTCAGACACGCTTTATTAATTTTTAAGAGCCTGCCAGTCAGTGAAACAAGAAAATGACACTGCTAAGTTGCGATATTTGCGTTGACGTATTAAGAAGTTTCTCTTGAGACCAGATTTTGTTATATTAGTGTCAAACACTATCTTAGTATGCCTTGTTGTTGTAGGCAACGGCGAAGAGCCTCCGATGTGCCTTTGACGTATGGCAGAACCACAGTAGATTTAATTCCGGGTTCAGGTTCTTTAGTGGTTGTTCGTCCCTTGGTTTTCGTAAGATTTTTTACAAACGAAAACGGATAACCGTTGGAAACAAGGACCGATGAGAGATGTTTCTTTTCATGAGAGATAACTGATGGTTTTGTTATGAGGTGTTTAGATCGATCGTACAGGCACTTGACAATACCGCGTTTTACAGATTGCGGGTGGTGTGAATCATATAATCAACAAGGCATACGGACGGTTTTCAGATCTGACACAACCCTTAGATCACACCTAGTGCGACCTAAGGACATTGTTGATCCAGTAAAACGAGACGGAGTAGTCTACAAGATTCCCTGCGAATGTGGTAAGATTTATATTGGAGAGACGGGACGATCTATGCATGAACGGATTAACGAACACGATAGAGACATACGCGACCGGACATTATCCGCTCTGGGACGAAGTTAAATTTATTGACCGAGACCCACATTGGTACACCCGTAGGGTTAAAGAGGCTATTCACATAAGACTTCACCCTAACAACATTAACAGGAACAGTAGAATTGAAATTCCTGAAGCGTAGATGCCCACGATCAGACAACACAACAGCCGATCAGTACCAAAGCGGACCGCTGAGGGAACAATTTCTTGTCTGAACGACAAGGATCGAAATCCTTCAATCAACAACAGCCTAAGCGAGGATCGAAACGCACCAATCACGACCAGCCACGGTGCTTCTTATTCTCACACGCAACCAGTCGACACCATCGCCTGATGAAGACCAGGTAAAACAGCAGTATAGCGGTCGAAACGTCGCGATCCACATCTTTGTGACTCAATCGTGAGACAAAAGATTAATTCAGCTATCAAACACTATCTTTTCTACTTATTAATATTTGCAGTATCAGACAAAGTAGCGCTCTGCGGTAGTCAAGCAATTTGTATTAAGATGTGAATTTGCCGGCGGACTATCCATGTGCATCGGCAAAAGACAGACCTACAGTTAACAATACTACGGCTAATATAAACAATATGACCAATAAAAAAAGGCTTCAGCAAAATGCTGCAATTAAAACTATGATTTCTACGAGTCCGCAGGCAAGTTTAATAAACTTGGCACGATTTCTTTCAAAAATATATATCACATGCTGTACATAGAACACCATGCTCAAGTAATTATGTGCTAAAGCTGAAAATCGGCAATTTAAAAACAATTAGTAAAAGCGGCTGATTTGTGCGTCCAATAGAACTGAGGGAAATGGTCGTAATGCGTATATATCGTGCTCTGAAATAATTTATTGCGATAAGTCACACGGAATGGTTTGTTTTCTTCCCTGAAACGGCTGACATTCAATTCGAAATCCATTTCAGTCCCATACGCCGGTTATAGTTCGTTCAACAACCGATTTCTTAATGTTCCGAGCATGATCAGGCCGGTAAAGAAACAAGAACTACTTCGCCCACATAAAGCTCCAGGGCATTTTTAACAATTCTGTCAAACAACTGTAGCAACTAAACCCTTCTTACCTTTTAATTTGCAATTCAAAATTAAAAGTGAAAATACAATTCATAAACACGTTTATTTTAATTCATTTTCGCAATAAGCCGCAGACAGCAAAATAAATAAAAGTGCATGAAGCCTAATGAATTCTTTATCTACGAGCTGTATGCATTTTTATGTTAACGGATGCTTTGATTTGTCCGCCACAGTGAGGCGCGTGGAGACATCTTTTGAAATTTACTTCCTTCAGCTGCTAACAAAATTAAAAACAAATGTTCAAATTACGGTGAAAATTGTTTCTTTCAATAAGTTTTCTTATCTGATATCTGGTTTTATGGAAATATTCATTTCTGCTGAAAAACGCGAGCGACAAATTTCGGCACATTGATTCATTGCAGTGAACAATAAATACTTCCGTTACTGCCATATGATTTATCGCCTGTGAATGCGAATCCACGCAATTTGAAAAACAATATTCTTCTCACCCCACGAGCTTCGCGCGTTGCTTACGCGAGGGTGCGCTCGTGCCCCGCTCGTTCTTCGCCCTCCGAGAGGAGGACGAGCGGGAAAAAAGCCCTGGTGACGAGGTTGGATTCTATTATAATGGACTTTATAATGGATGAAACAAATGCCCAATAAATAGTAAAGAAGACAATATAATTTCTGACCATTTTTCAGTCACTGATTCGCCTTCAGTAATAGTTTTCTTATGCATTTCAGGATCCTCGTTTCAATGCTGACGTTGATAAGGCCACTGGATATAAAACTCACAGTATTTTGTGCATGCCCATAAAGAGTCATGACGGAGAGGTAGTTAGAAATCCTTTATATTTTACTCTGTGGTGGGATTTACCAAACTGCGTTTCGGTCTATCAGTCTCGCTGAAACATATTTTTGTTTCCTCCCAGGTTATTGGAGTAGCTCAGATTATCAACAAAAAGTCAGGAGAACATCAATTTACGCGAAAAGACGAGGAGGTATATACATCGTTAGACTACAGTGAGCACAGAGTACTGAGAATCTGTAAGGAAAAAAGTCGTGATGGTTTGTTTGTTTGTTTTTTCGCTTTTGCTGTTGAATACTGTATGTTATGAAACTAGTGACGTTTAGGTCCTCCGGTTTGAGTCCAAAATGCTGTGGAATGGATTCGGGTGTCTACAGACCAGGCGCCTGGTGATCATGGAAACGTACACATTCGAGCCGTCGTTCTTACACAAGACTGGACAGCGTTATTTCAATATGGCGGCCTGCTTGTGAGCTGGCAGACGAGCTGGCAGCTGTTGTGCAAGATGAATGTTTAAGTCTTCTATCGATCCTTGCTGGGCTAATACAATACCTGCCGGACATGTTAACACATCGCACTGGAGATGTTACTCGGGTTTCTACTACTAATGATTTGACGTTTGACTTCAGACGTCATTTCCATGCTATTTTAGCTTTAAATATATATAAGCTTTAAAGCTTATATCTTATCAGTAAGCTTAAAGCAGTCATTGTTACTTTTTATAAATTTGTAGGTTTTTAAGAATTACCTGACGTTCTGTGGAATTGGAATTACAAATGCCCAACTCTTTGAAATTTCTGTACAAGAGTACAAAAGGAACCAGGTGAGGTGATGTTTAGAGGAAGCTTTCGGAAAAGATTTCCTTGAAACAAAAAGATTTGACGTTGAAGGTTGATTTTGTTAATTTCCTTGAACGGGTTGCTTTACTTGAATTCAGCATTAAAGAGCAGTTCGAAGTCGTCATTTTGCTGTTGACAGAGAAATACGTTTTTCAACAACTAAGTACAATTTTTCTTTGACTTGATCATTCATCAAGGAAGTCATGGTGTGGATTAAGCTCACAGTAACAACAAATATTCTTCATTATCATGTGGGCAAACGTCTTTTGTAGCTTTGTTTTACAACACGAGACCTTATTGGTATCATAGTGGTTAGGGAACATGCAGCACAAGTACTGTACTGCAAACCTTATTCTTGGTTTGCAACCACGTGACAGGGAGGCCATGTTGGAGGTCAAAACAACAGAAATTTTTTGGAGAATTTACATAAAAATAAATTTAGTTCCCAGCGGAGAGAAAAGCCATTGTTCTTGACCTCCAACATGGCTGCCGTGACGTCACTTGCAAACCAGCAATAGATCATATCCTTTCAAGTGACTTATTCACTGAGATGTTTGTTGGATGCAGATTCTCCTTCAACTTGCAAGACGGATATTTGAGGAGCAGAGTAACCTTGACACATGTGTTCACAACATCATGGCAGAGTCACAAGAATTGCTTGACGTTGAACGTTGCATGGTGTTCCTCATTGACGAGTCATCTACGGGTGTAAGTATGCTACCCTGGTAAAATTTTCTTGAAAGTGATTTGGGCATAGAAGAGGATGAATATGTGAGAAGTGAACATGCAAGCTTCTTCTTATGTTTGGCAATTTTTCATTTCGACTAGTGTATTGAGGATGCAAGAAGCGAGAATCGAGGACCAAGAAACAAAAAACACCAAGTTAAATTACCTTTTATACATAATCAACAAGGCTTTAGGAAATCATATCATCGAACCTGAATCTGCAGGAATTAAGAGCAAAACGCTTTTTGACATCCCGCTGCCGTGAGCGCACAGGCGTTGATTTCTTAACAAGAAATCTTAAGATTGACATCTGCTAAGTATTTTCAAAGCTTTTGATGTATTTACTACAGTATTCAAAACCTTAATTGACGAAAAGGTTTCGTTGTTTACTGAAAAATTAAAATTGTAGAAGGAGCTGCGTACCCTTTCCAGAGTATTTTTAGAACAGAATATGGACCGAATTACATTCCTGCATGGACTACATGTTGTTATATATTGCACTGAAACTTTTTCCAAATGTATTCCTGCTATTTTTAAAACAACTTAGTCTTAAGTACAATTCAAATTGACTGAAGATGTTTGTGACAGCAGCAAAAGCCACTGGAGCAAGGACATCAATTTTGTCTTCTGTGCTGAAAACAGCATGTGCATCACATGTTTGCATATGTCACAAGAAACTTGAAACCTTCCAACATTGCATAATAATATATAATAATAATGATAATCACTTTCTTTCTAGCCAAGCACAGATGCTCTACTAATTGGGGAGACTAAATCAAATCAAATGTAATAAAGTAGAATCAAATCAAATCAAATCAAATGTCGCATAGCACAATCATTTCATTATTATTTAATGAAAAACATCTTTTGTTCATATTTTGTATTCAGCTTAATCACTAGTAAAGTGAACCCAGTTTAACATAAATCCTTTATTTAAAAATGTCAGATCAACAGTGAATTGGGTTGTGTAATTGCATCATGTCTTGCCAAAGTTACTAGATGACCCACTAAGTACTCTTTTCCCTTTGACCTTCTGATGTTCACCATACTTTGAACAAAATTGTTTTCTTAGTATTTCAGCTCAAAATGTACTCGACAACTGCATCAGCATACATTGTGCCTTAAGAGGTTATTTGATTACCAGTGATATGCTTCTCATTTATGCTACAGTTTTTTCCCAACGGAGTGGTATGACCTTTAAATCAGAAATATAATGGCACTAAAAATAGACTGTTTTACATTAGTCTTAGAATGGTGCACTGAGAAAGTGTGAATAAGGTGCACTGTAAATCTCATTTTTTCTTTATTTGTTTGTGTACAGCAAGATGTGATATTTTCCAAGGCTTTTGATCTGCATGCCAGTGCTGTTGAGGAGAATGGGCCAAAGTAGGTTTACTCAAAACTAAATTGTATTTTTAAACTTATGGTAGCTTCTCGCTGATGACCATTGATTTCTCCATTAAACAAGCTTAGGGTTTTCAACAACTTGGAGTTTGCATCTTTTACATGTAATTGTATATAAAAAATATTTAACTTTCTTTGTCTTCATTCTCTAATTACTTTCCACTTTCTTCAGTGTCACCAATACTTGTTGTTTTCTTTTCATTTCTTTTGTTTTACATGTACATGCATATTATTCATTTTATGTAAACCTGAAGACATGTTCCTGTTTTTCCTGTCAATAGAACCACCAAAACCCACTGGTCAATGAACACTGGCATTGCAGCATTGGTGGCATCCACTGGCATGGTACAGTTACATGTAACTAAAAGGCCAAGTCTGATGCTACAGTAACTTACACTGCCTGTTATTTTATTGATGCTTTTTTTTTAATAATCCACAGTAAAATAAGCTTCTTGTATTTAGCCAGAGGTTATTTGGCTCGTTTTTCTCTGAATAATAGTTGAGTAACAATGTAATGAGATATAATGCTATAATTTTCATTTCAAAGACAGCTGTATCCCACAGTTGTTTGGAGTATTGATAGTTTTGTACATGGCATGACCAGGATGGATGATTTTAATAATTGCATCAAAAACACCTTCTCAACAATAAATTTTGTGCTAACCTTACCAATATGTTTTGAACATTGTAGCTGACTCAAAATTTGATTGTAGTTGACAAAGATTTACTAGGTTGTAACAGGAAGTTGTATTTTTGCCATCAATTTGGAGGACAAGACCAAGACCTTTAACTGGCAGCTATTTTAATCCTTCTGATTTGTTCAAAGCTCGAACTGCATAACTGATTTCACATTTGGGATCTTTGTAAATTTCAATGTGCTTGAGATTCTGTTTCTAGTTTCATTATTATAAAATTATAACAAATTATTTTAGGGTCTGTGTCATGTGACCTTTTAGGGTCTCCTGTGACAATACATGACTTTTGTATACATTTTGTATTTGTTGTGACTCACATATGGTTTCCATTCAAAATGGCTTGTAAGTTTATTTTTTGTCTTCCATAAGGCTGTCAACATCCCAGATGCTTATGCTGATAGCCGCTTTAATCCAGAGGTATAACATGGATTTAAGTTCTAAATCTTATTATTTTCGTTCGACTGTTGCTCAAGTTGCTGGTACTGAGTTTAGTGTGTTTTCTAGATGAATGCAGGATTCTGTAGAAAGTTGGTACACATTCATGTAGCTCTTAAACATTTTAGTCATGTTGGTTGATTGTTTTTTGTTGATTTTTCTTAAAGGCAGATGTTGAAAGTGACTTTTAAGACTAAATCTATTCTTTGCATGCCAATATTTGATACCAATGGAAAGACTGTAGGTGAGTGCTTTACGATTTCTCGGAAAACACTCATGAAACCTGTCTGTAACCTTATTTAGGCATTTTAGGAAAATGCACAGGCACTCAAGGGGAAAAATCTCTTTCACACCTTAGTGTCCTTTGTTCAATTTAAGGAATTTAAGTTTTTGCAACATGTTTGGGTAATATAATTATATTATAAGTATAATTATGTTAAATAAATCATAGTATTGCTGCACTGGGCTCTGGAGCCAAAAAAAGCCCAGAGAAATACATGTAGTATTTATTTATTTAAAAGCTTTGCTCTGTTTTAACAGGTGTTGCACAACTACTTAATAAAAACAATGGCAAACCATTCACTGAAAGTGACGAAAATCTCTTTGAGGTAAGATGATGTAACTGTCAATCTCTTAATGGCATAAGCTGTTTGATCGTTGAATACTTGGTAAGTGTGAACTGGTACTGTTTTATAGAAGAATACGTTGAAGCGTTTTTCAAATAATATTGGGAATGTTTTCACACAGTAAATGTGAGGGTGGTAAAAGATTAATTGTAATTTTAGTGTCGAATGGGGTTCTTTTGTAAGAGATGTCAGTGACTTTTATTTTCTTAATAATTATTTTCCTGAAGAAGGCCAGTTAAACTAGCCAAAACATCGAGAGGTGAAAGTTTTTGAGATACAGTTTTTTTTTTCGTCAAGTTTGAATTATTTCCAAATATGTGAAGTTATTTAACATGGGAGGATGAGGGTGAATCTCTTCTTGGTATCAAATACTGTAGCCTGTCTAGCTGACGATTTTGTTGGGTAGCATGCAAGCAAGCGCCAAAACAGCAATGTTAATTCCCTTGTATCTGCAGTGATTTCTTTTGTGGACCCCTGTGATGGCTTCCTACATCTGTGCTTGACAGTTCACAGTTCATGTCTTGTGAAAATTCTTCGAAACAGAGCTAAAGTCAAAATTTATGGTTGCACAAGTAGTGACATGACATGCAAACTTTTCTTTTCACAGGCATTTGCTATTTTCTGTGGTCTTGGAATTCACAATGCATTGATGTATGAACAAGCATGCAAGCTGCTGGCGAAACAATCTGTTGCCATGGAGGTAATTAACAATTATTGGATGAGGCTGAGCTTGATAGCGAGAACTATCATGGCTGAGGTTTGTGTTATCTGCTGAAGCTGAAGGCTGATTTGCATAACACAAACCGAGGCCTTGATAGTACTCCCTATCATGTGAAAAAACGAGATTGTACAGTCAAGAAACTAAACAATTGCTACAGCTGTACGCAATTTGAACTTGTAAACAACTTTATTTGTAAACTTGCAACCTAAAAGTTTCCAGCAAGATTTTACATAAGCCCATTCTAATTAAGATGTTTTAAAAATTAAAATTAAACTTTTTTTATTAAGCTCAGACCCATTTTGGTAAAACATGTACAGGAATTCTTGAAAAGCTTCAACAAAACAAACATGTTTCTCATGTGTGTAAAACTACTGTCTACAAAATTACATCACTTCTGCACTTCTGCGTGTAAAAACTATTATCATTCAATACTTTTTCCCTTCCTTTTCATTGGCACAGGGCCTACCACATGAGTTACAAAATAACTGCCTACAAATAATGGTCTGCTTGTGTGCATTACCATCCAGCTGTGATTTTGCTACAAATAATAATTATTCTGCCCATGTGTAGTTGTGTCCATGGTTGAATGAAGCTGTAATTTTCAGCTGAGAAGGAATATCATTGAGTTTCTGTGATTACTTATGCAAGGCAGTACGCTTCATGCTTCCCGAGAATAATAATGAAAAACAAGCTCAGTGGGTGAATGATTGATTATTGAACTCGGTTTTCACAAAATATCATGATTTGCCAGTGTCTTGCAGATCAATTATTTGCCGAAGCCAAAAAAATAATTGATCTGCTCGCCACTGACAAATCACGATATTTTGCACAACCCTGTCCAATAATAATGTTAATTGCCTGTATAGCTATGATGTAATGAAAAAAGTGTCACCAGTAATTAGCTGCATGTTTGTAACCAATCAAAGTTGAGATAGTACGTGACACCAATGCATAACAATAATTACTATTTTTAAGCGAGATACACAATATGTGTTGTTCTGTTGTCAGTTTTTGCCATTGCCACTGAGGTTACATCTATAATTTGTAGATATACAGTGTATTGTGTCTCTGTTTTTCAATAGTTTGCTAAACATCAAGTTTCAGTAATAAAAACTAAGCTGGGTTGTTAACCTACAGCGGAACTGTACATGTGCCATTTATGATTGCTTTTTCACATTGCAAGATTATGAACTTCAATGTTTGCCATAATTACTTTAGGTTTTATCATATCATGCCTCAGCCCAGCAAACAGAAGTGGACAAGATAATGGTGAGTAGATGTGCATACACCTAGAATGAAATGTTGGACAGCTGATCATTTGCGTAATGCTTAAGGCTGTAATAATACATTGAACTATGGATTAATCGCGATATTAACACTGCGATAGTGATGGATTGATAGTGAAAATGAAACATTGATAACAATCACGATAGTGTAGCAAGGTATCAAAAGTTTCAATACTTTCTATACTTCGAACATTTTAACCCATCTTTGACTCTCAAGGTTACAATAACGAAGAAAAAGAAACTGAAAACAATCTACCTAATGCACGTCTTGATTCTTGAACTGCCACTATTAGGGTCACGCCATCCTTGTTCCCAGGGTAGAGTGTTACAAACGTTTTATTTCATTTTACCACTTTTTTTTAATTTTACTGCAGTGTTCCAGTTTTCATGAATCTACTACAACACTAACAACAGTTGTGTCTGTTAAACATTTTGGTTTCTCAATAACTTTGATTAAATTCCACTGCACTGTGTTCCACCTGTATTGACCACTACTTCTTAGGTATTTGTTAAAGTATAAGGCATTAAGTAAAGACAGACATTCCTGAAAACTATCACAATACTGTTGCAATAGTACCTCCACTATTGCAATACTATCGCAATATCCATGTGAGCTATTGCAATACAATTGCAATAGTTAAAATGTCCTTAATAGTCACCTTAATAATGCTGGGTAATAAAGAAATTAAATACTACTAGTATGTGGACAGATTAATTTTGTTACCAGGTGACATCACAAACATAGATTACTTCATGGAAAGTGTACAGTATAATTATGCATGAGTTGTCAATGTATCAGAAATCAACTGAGTGAGCGCAGCAAATGAGTAAACTTTCTGATACAAAAACAAGTGTGTAAAGTTTGTACAAAGCACTTTCCTTACTGTTATTTGTTTTAATATTTTTTAGTTACACCTTCAACGACATAAAATCTATTTTGTTTTGTTTTCTTCAATCAGGGAAACAGTTTTCAAGTTACTTTTTTTTATTAATGTGTAAGCACTTTCTGGGCTTCTACATGTACCAAAACCTGAAGAAAAATATTAAAAAAAACCCTAGTGTCTGAAATAATATAAAGCTGATGCTTGTTGTATAAAAAGACAGTATCAAAATTGTCAAAGCAAACATAGCACTTCTTTTCACTTATTGAAAGCTGTTTGTCACCGTTGCAACTGAAGTTGGTTACTGGTTTAAACGGTATTGATTGTAATGCTAAAACGTCCCAGCATAGTAAATCGAACGTTCGAAAATCGAACTCAATCCGTGGATTGTCAGTTCGATTGAGTTCGGCAATCGAACGAAATCGAACACCACACTTTCAGTGAGTTCGATTTCCGAACAAATCGAATTCAATCGAACAAATCGAACTCAGTCGAACTCAATCCATCTGATTGTGTTCGATTGAGTTCGGAAACCGAACTCAATCGAACACAACTAATGATTTAATGGTACATATGAATGTTGTGCCGCGTAGCACTTGGAACACAATTAGTGGAATAGAGAATTAACTCTGAAGTGTAAGTTAAAGTGTAACGGTAGATCTAATCCGGAGGTCGTGGGTTCGATTTCCACCGAGGTCAAAATATTTTTTCTTTGCCTCGTGTGGTTCCCTGTTTCCCTTTACTAGGGCTAACGCCCAGTGGGTTATTCATGGGTTTAAGTAGCACTTTAACTTACACTTCAGAGTTAATTCTCTATTCCACTATTAATGATTTAATGGATTGAGTTCGATTGGCTCTGGTAAACCTATACAAAGCAAGCCCAAAGCAAGCCCATCAAAGTAGGTTTTTCTTGTACTTTTTTACAGCTTATTCAATAACAGAAACCCCATTTATAAACTGTCCACGGCAGTTAAGAGAACAGAACACAAACAGGACAGAACAAAGCTATCATTATTCCCGCGGGCGTATTCCGAAATTGTTGTACCCTTTCCTTTTTTAGCTAACTTACAATTGCGGAAAGACAACTCGAAGAGTTACTTTTATGCAAAAATACAAGCAAATTACTAACCGCGACACAGGCAACGGCATACAGTAGATGGATGATTATGAAAAATATCTTACGATATACATGATTCTCTCAAATTCATCTTGGACAAGTAACAGTGACCAAGAGAGTAAGAGGTGAACGAGCGTCAGTATATTGGACGTTTGGGAGCATCTTACATGACAGAAAGGATAAATAGTAAATGCAACAGTAAAATTATTTTTCTCCTCGGGTCAAAATCAGTGTAAATGATCGGATGTTCGTGTACATTTATTTCTTGAGTGTCAAGAGTTATCTTGCCCCGCGCTCTTAAGAGTGTACTGCTTGAGGATGACTTTTACAGGCAACAGGGAAGCAACCAGTTCACGTTGAACGTGACCTAATTGACCGCGCTCGTTTGCAATTCGGAATGCACGGCCTTTCTCGCCTATTTTCTTTAAAACCTTGAAAACTTCGCCATCCTTGACGTCATTCCTGGTAGCCTTTTACTACGCATTTGAAGCTTACAATCCACAGCGCATCTGAAGCGATTTCCGCGGAATTTCTTCGTTTACGAAAAACACGTGCGCTAACACTCCGGGCTGAAGTAACTCGAGCTTCCAAGATCTGGTTATGGATTTTCAACGCCTGTTTTACACCAATCACGAGTTAGAAAATCGAACGTTCGATTGCGTTCGATTGATTTTTTTTTCTTTTCGGTGAGTCCGATTTCGTTCGATTGCCGAACTCAATCCATGAATTGATTTCGATTGAGTTCGATTGAGTTCGATTAAAATTTAGTTCGATGGGTTCGATTTACTATGCCGGAAAACGTCCACCATGGATTACTGCACCACTAAATAGACCTATTGCTGGCATCACAGGACTTTTCAGAACAACAATTTGTTTTAGCTTCACTTTTGGTCGCCACTGACTTGTCTGGAGCCATTGCTGCATCTTCCGTGGAACTCCATATCAGTGACATATTTCTTTGTTTTTGTTGAGAAACATGGTTGTAATTATTTTTGCCGTGAACATTTTTCCTGAATGAAATCTTCAATGGGGTTATCTAAAGCAGGAAACCTACTCAAGCTCTCTGGTATTGTCTATTGTTCATGGCTGGTTTGCGAGAAAACCAGGTGTAAACCTGTGGAGAACTCTCCAAACTTCTGTGAATGAAGATTGATGAGGTGCCAACAATAGCGTGACCATGATTCACTTTGACAGCTGATTTCTGATTGGATGAAACACTTTTCCCTCATGTGAGAATGTTGTTTCTCTGTATGCAATGTACCTGTGAACAGGGAAGACTGTCTACAAGGCAGGCTTTGATATTATCAGTACTCATTTTCTTCGCTGTTTGATGCTGGGCCCAGAGGGAATACCTGCATCATGACTGCTACAAATCTTTTTCTCTGTCCTAATATTATTACTCGACCGGAAGTCGGCCGAGTCTTAATCTGGGCTTGGTTCTTCGTCGTTTTATTCTTTGCCTTGGTCGTGTTTCATCCACAAAGCTCACTTCCGGCGTTCCTGCGCAAGCGCAAGCTAAATATAGCAGTACCTCTCGGAAGGCCCTGGGGATGAGGTTGCACAAAACATCGGCCGCCATGCTAACATCACGAACACTAAAATGATGATTCACCCTGTGTTTACGAGGTCTGAACAACTAATATGTAGATAGCAGTGTCAATAAGATTGTTTGCAAGTTCAACAGCGAGACGAAAGGTTTTAACATATCCAAACTGGGCTCCAGGTGTTTTAGTCGTGCCCGTAGCTTCTACATACCAAACCGCAGTAATTTTGAGGGGTACATTTTGCTGAATAACTCAAGTACGAGATATCACACACTCCTGAGACTTTTACAGGTAGTTTATTTAACTATTTTTCTCCAATATCTCAATTTCTTGACTTTATTTTTGAATGATAAGCGATTATATCTGATTATATCTGAGATACTGCAAAGAAACAGACACGAACCGACGAATGATGCCTGTTGTCACGTATCGGAAAACGTCGATTCACCTTGTGTCTTTGAAGTCTGAACAACTAATATGTTAAAAGAAGTGTCCATACGAATGTTTGCAAGTTCAACTGCGAGAAGAAAGCTTCAAACATGACCGAACTTAACTCCAGATGTGTTAAATTAGACTGCCGTGTTTCCCCGTGGCCGCTCCATATTAAACTAATTTTGAGCGGTGGTACATTTTGTTGAATAACTCAATTACGGGACATCACACACCCCTGAGACTTTGACAGGTAGTTTATTTACTATTTTCCCACAATATCTCAATTTCTGGTCATTAGTTTTTGAATGATAAGCAATTTTACTTACGTGACGTGAAACTGACCGCAGAAACCTAACTCTCTTTCTTATGTTTCAAATGACGTATTTGTAAACAGCTAATTTTTTCTCCACACATTTCATCGAGACTCTTTTAACGTTTATGCGAAAAAATCCTACATCGTTTGATAAGCGTTTCCTTTCTCAAGCACTTAGCAGAAATATTCATCGAAGTGAAAACAAGTGTGCTTAGTTTTTTGCAATAAATACCCTATCTTTACCTCTTTAGCTATGCTGAACCTCAGTGGTCTGGAGGTTATTGTTACTGCCTCTGATGTAAATAACCCGGGTTCGACTTCTTCTACTGGCACCTATCGTGGTTTTTTTCTTTTTTCTTTTCTTTTTTTTTTTTTTCGTCTCTCTTTTTCTTCTTCTTTTATAAATATTTTATTAGTGTTATTGTTATTATTATTATTTTATTAGTGTTATTATTATTGTTCTCAATGGTTGAGCTGTAACGCAATTTTGTAATTTTAAAGGGTTATATGTTGATCTGATAGGGGTCTACGGATAGCAAAGAAATAGACTCCAACACAAGCTAAGCGCACTGCGTCCGATGTAAGAAAGACAGATTTCTCTCTATTCTTTTGTTTATCGCTAAATTAGGGATACAATACTGTTTTTTGCAAGCCCGAGTTTAGGCTGATTGTAGCCTCTTGTTTTTTGTAGCAATGTCTCTGTTTCAAGTGACGTATTTCAGCAAACAGTTTCACCCTGCCGAATATTTTTTTCTCCTCACATTTCACCGAGATTCCTGTAACGTTTCTGCCATAAAATCCTGCGTTCTGTAATGGTCTTAAGTGCAAGCTAGCGGACCTATATGAGAAAACAAACCCCTGGGATCAAAAGCCACTAATCATTCATTGTTTTTATGGGTCATCGTTTTCTACTTAGTCGATTTTCTATGCTGTCGTATTTTGGGTCATCGTTTTCTATACATCCATAACACAAACAGTGTTGACTGTACTTGAAGAATGCGTTGTATTAGAGAAGGTAGTGCTACTATCTGCACATGATGAACATGATGCAATAGTGAAAATAAAATATGGAAAGGAATTCAGATCTTGTTATTCAACGTTTTCATAATATTACTACCGTGCAGGTGAATCAGTGAAGTAGCAAATTGCAATTTCTGATTGCCTTTTGCGGGAAGGCCGAGTAAAGGCCAATATGGCCTCGTTTTATTGCATCAGACAAGTGTGAGAATGTCCTGGGGCAGATGCCCCCGGACACCCCTAGTTCACTCATGCTAACGCGTTCGAAGTGAGACCCCCCCCCCCCTCCACCCACCACCCCTAGTTGCAAACTTGCTGTGCGGACCCTGAGCTTTCTCTCTAGTATAGAAATTGTACATATTGTGTTCACTAGCAAGCACAATCACGTGAATTAAGGAATAACAGAAAATATCAAAAAAGGTAAACTCTTGGAAGAGGGTTAATTTTTTTAGGGGGGGGATCATCCGAAAAAATTACCTCTTTAAGGGGGGGGCCATGTGAAAAAATTGGCAAGCAGAGGGGGGGTCATTCCATTTTTAAATGGTGCTTCCCAAAATCCCACCAGCCCCCCCCCTCCCCCCCCTCCGTCGTAAAAAATGAACGGTCCCTCAGAAATCAAATCCTGATTCTTGTAAAGTTTGGCCATTCAGATTGTTGATCGGTGTTGTTTTCAGTTTCAAGAGATGAAAAGTGCAGATAGTTTCAAGGTGTATACATTCGAGTTCAATGACTTTGAGCTGTCTGATGATGAGACAATTCTGGCGTCAATACGGATGATGCTGGAGCTTGATTTTTTGAATGCCGTTCACACCAAACAGGAGGTGAGTACTGTTAGGTTGCATATGGTCTGCTACAGCTGTCTCTTTAAAGATGGTGAAGTGACTGAAGTGTAAGATTTGTACAGTCCAGGGAGTGCAGCAAAGCCCTATCATTCCCTGCTTCATATCGTACAGACTGCACCATTTTAATTGCTCTCACAACACTATAAAAAAAACATGAAGATACTATAATGGACTGTTCATAGTCTACTAGAACACAGTTATGTTAGGTGTCATCAGTAAGGAGTAAAGCATTAAAAAAATATATTACAATTTAATGGAAAGAGACTAAGAAAACAAGAAAAAATTGCCATAAGGATGGTTAGCGCTAATATGCTAATCATAACCTTTCCCATCCACCAAGTCTGTTTCTCAAACCTGGAGAAACAAGAACATGCAACATCAAGACAGAAACACATCTTTTTGTCGATTTTCCAAACAAACCTTGCAGACAGGATTGGCGGGAACAAATAAAGACAAAAGCGATGTATCTGCAACAAGATGTGCAAAAAGGTTAATAATAATTATTGTAAATGAGTTTGAAAGCCTGAGGGGTGTGTCGATGATAATTCCCAAAAGGGAATCACGTACAGTGATAACATGGTATCTATCTTACTCCGTTGTTCCATCTTTCTTCTGATTATGAGTGACTGAATTCCTTTGTTATTTGATATTGCGTGAGGGGCCTCTGTGACCAGAGTTTGAAGACCATTAGCATCGAAAAAAATGTTCTCTCACAATCTGATTAACACTCCTCCTTCAGAGTTTAACAGTGAAAGTTAGATGTCGACATCTTTGTAACACATATCTGTAATGCCTCTCTATTCTTTACTGAGCACAGACACTGTGTCGATGGTTGCTGAGTGTCAAAAAGAATTACAGACCTGTCATTTATCATAACTGGAGACATGCCTTCAATGTGGCTCAGAGTATGTTTACAATGGTTATGGTAAGCCAATTGCCAGTTATTTTCGTGGCCCTAGTTAGAGGACTTAGTTTTCTATTTCACTCTGGCAATGACGCCGTTAAACTACACATGCTAGTAGACTGTTACCCTGTGAAACAGGCACTGCAGCAATTGATGACACGACCGGCGCAAGTTGGAGTGTGCGAGGAGAAGAGGAAAAAAGGGCCTCCTGTCCTCCCTCTCCCGCGTTGCTACAACTCGCGCCATAAAGCTATTTCAATGAACATAGTCGAAAGAACCAGGCGACGAGCCCGTATGGTGATCTACATATCTCGAGCTCTTAACATGGAATTCTTACATATTACCTTTGATATAATGTTTCATCCATTCTTTTTGGCAGTGATCTATTCTAATCACAATACATGTACCCTTATTTTTTTAGACTGGTAACATGAGGCGATATTTCAGTGATCTGGAGGTGTTCGCATTGATGGTGGCGTGTTACTGTCATGATCTGGATCATCGCGGTACTAACAATGCCTTTCAAACCAAGTGAGTATTCAGGCACGTCTCTCCTTTCACTTGTAAAGCCTGGTTTCCATATGATCTTAAGGGTCTGCGATCGGTCTGGGACACGATCGGCGCCATGATCGGGGATCGGTCTGCGACATGTTGCAGACATATGGAAACATGTGTCCCCGGCGTCTGCGGCGGTCTGCGTTCGGTGATCGGGAAAGTAGAACTAGGTTCTACTTTCCCGATTACCCCGACCGTGTTAATCCTACACCGGCCAAAACCGGCCGTGCAGAACCACCTCCCTTGTACCACTTGTGACGTCACCAGTTTTAACGCTCGCAGACAACTTTACCATGTAACATGTGTAGGGAGAAGAGATCTTTCAAACCATACCCAAATGAGCACGATTCCGTCAAAGAGGCCGGAGAAAACACAAAAAAACCAAGTGACGTTGACCCGAAAATTTGAGTGAAAATCTTGTTCCACTACCCACCTGCACTTCCTTCCATCTAATCCTACGAAGGTTTTCCGCAAATCTTTTCCCACCGAAAGGAAGCCCAGTAAATGCCCAGCAAGGGAGAAAGAAAGTGAAACAAGAAAAGCAAAAGAAAAGGGGAGGAGAGGAGAGGAAGCAAAAGGTAGAAGGCGAGAAGGCGGTGAAACTTTTCGCATGCCCGAACTTAAGCATCAGGAACAGAAGGACGCCAGGAGCTCTACCAGGAAACAGAGTTTTAGGCAGTTTTGGTTCTTTTCGGCTAGATTCTTACTAGAAAACGGCTCGACAAGCTTTAAAAGGTGTTTTTGGCCAAATGTTCAGTAGCCAAAGGGTTAAAAGAGTGCTATTAAAATAGGTGTCTAAATTAGGTGTCTAATCGATTGAATCTAATGTTTAGCTCTTTTTGGTAGTTATTTATAGGCATTTATTTTAACACCAAGTAATAATAATAATAATAATCACTTTATTTAAGTCTCAAATGTATTTAGCCGAGCACAGATGCTCTACTAATTGGGGCACTAAATCAACTCAACTCTAAATAAATCAAATGAAATCAAATGTTGGTTTTTGGGGAGAGGGGAAAACCGGAGTACCCGGAGAAAAACCTCTCGGAGCAGAGTAGAGAACCAACAAACTCAGCCCACATATGACGCCGAGTCTGGGAATCGAACCCGGTACACATTGGTGGAAGGCGAGCGCTCTCACCACTGCGCCAACTCTGCTCCCCTTAGGAGTAGGAAATGTCACCATGAAACATGCAACGATGGGAGAGAGAGAGAGAGGTGTGGGCGTGTTGCCAGGCAATGCCCAGGTGAGGGGTTCTTGTGGTAGCACACAGTTTTGATGGAAGCTTTTGTTACGTAACAGGACTGAATCTCCGTTGGCTCAGCTGTACGGAACCTCAACTATGGAGCACCATCACTTTGATCATTCAATCATGATCCTCAATTCAGAGGTAAAGTCTGCTTCACAGTCTGTTTTAAACTTTCTATTGCCTATTGACTGTAGAGGCCTGAGGCGCACGTTTCTCGAAACTCCCGAAAACGGGCCAGAAAAACTGTTTTACGTGCACTTGGTTGATTATCAGAAATTCAATTCTCATATTTTTGATCATCTAGAAAATTGAGAAATACATTGAGATAGTTTATCCAAAAAGCTAGTACCAGTCGCAGACAGAAAACCGACTTGAAAATAGGCTCTAGGGCACGAAGTCTTCCCCGGAGTTTTGAGAAACGCACGCCTTTTTATCTCGATAAATAGCACGAACAATTCTCGACTTCTTCCCGGGCTGAGTTGCTCGAAGCATGGTTAGTGCTAACCATTGGTTAAGATGTATTGAAACCTATAAGTTGCCACGGTATTTAACCCTGGTTAGCGCTAATCATGCTTCGAGCACTGGGCCCAGCTGGTGTACATTTCGTTTTCCTTGGTAATACCGATGTTGGTATTTTGTGTGTGAATTTTCTTTCAGCTCATCACCTTTCTTCACAATGGCATATTCATGTGGCCTCATTAGTGAATTGTCTCCCATGATTGTCTCCCTCTCTGCCTGAAATATTCTTTCGAGTTATATTGAATTGCTTGTCAAACGGCTTTCCTTTCTGATTTGTGCATAACCACCAATTTTTGTTTTTTTTTTGTTCCAGGGGAACAACATATTCGAGCATTTGTCCGCAGAAGATTACCGTATGACTATCAAGACACTGGAACATGCTATCTTGTCTACGGACCTCGCTCTTTATTTCCAGTGAGTCAGCTTTGCTACGTTAGCCTCGCATTTCTGTTGTCACCTTTTTACTTAGTTTTTGCATTAACCTCAACAGGAAGAGAAGCAATTTTGAGGAAATTGTTCATTCCGAGTCAACCAACTGGAGTCTGGACAGCAACAGAGAGTTGTTAAGGGCGATGATGATGACAGCTTGTGATGTGGCAGCCATCACTAAACCATGGGAGATACAACAACAGGTTAGACGTCCTGCTCTCGCCCGCACACCAAGTATGGGGGAAAGCGTGTAACAGATGGTGGTCTTCTCGTTTTGGGTCATGATGGAATTATAGTACTGTTCTCATTGAGCACTCGATAGCAGGATGACGAGAACTCGGTTTATCCGTACAGTACATAATTGCCTTCTTTTTGTAGAGATTTTGGTTCACATTTTGCGATGGGAGACCGACAATCTTACACTTTATCAGTTGATACCACAAATGCCCGAACACTGGTTTACAAGCCATGCAATTTTATCGACATACCAGGTTATCATAGCAACAGTGTGATATGTAAGAAGCATCCCTAATTTAAGCTAATAATAACTCGTAACGAATTCAGTGATCTTTATTGTTATTGTTGAACAGTCAGTAAGTGTGTGAAGATCCCACAGTGTGCAAAGCTTAAACAAATCGTGGGAAGGTATTCAGTGTCACCTTAAATTTCCAATTTTATGAATGTGTCTGTGAGTCTGGATTTTGCAGACACTACTTGCTAGTTACACTAGCCGTCATGTTGCGCATGTCAGTGTTTGCTCTTACTGCTTTAAACAGGTGGCTGAACTGGTTGCTAGCGAGTTCTTTGAGCAAGGCGACATGGAAAGATTTCAACTCCACTCGGAACCCATTGTGAGTTTTACTAAAACTCATTAAAACGTTATTGCTTGGATGTTTATTTCGGAGGGTAATACTTTTCACGTGTGTCCCTTTTAGCTCTTTACTGCATCTCCAGTTTGTTCTTATTTTTTAAAATTCCCTTTATTGTACATCGACGTATTTGCTGTCATCATCTGATGAGCTAGGTAGAGCTGTGGAATTGTAGCTTTTAGTGTCTTTCTTTCCTGTGCATTGACTATTTATAAGTTATTTTCAGCCCATGATGGATCGAAAAAAGAAAGATGAACTACCCAAGATGCAAGTTGGTTTTATTGACTTCATCTGTTTGCCAGTGTACAAGGTAAGACGAACGGCCGCGCAAACCATTTGGTTCTCTAATATTATGACAGTTCATCTTAATTTCGAAGCTACTGCAATCATGGACAAGATTCCTTGGGGCAGTCAAGCAAAACTGGTAATTTTCGATGATTTGAACATTAGTCCCGAAAGCAGTGCTGTGAGTTATAAAATGACTGTTACAGTTCACCCCTCCCCCACCCAATGCAATGTTGAAGGTCAGAAAACAGGTTTTCAACACTGGATGTGGGCTGGGGGGAAGGCCCGGCCACGTGTACATTGAATCGCGCGCGAATCTTTGTTTGGCGCGTGTGTAAAGAGCCACAAGTGATAATTTGTCGCAAGAATTCTGTCCATGATTGCAGTTTTGGGGAGAGAAATGAACCAGAACTGTCCGTTTCAGGTTGAAAATGAGGCATTATCCTTTTAACCAACAAACCACAATTTTGGTTCTCTCCGGAAAACATTTAATTAACTGCGTGTGACTGTGTTGAATAAACTTACCATCTCACTGTCTTGACATTTAACTTATGTCACCTCAGGAGTTGTTTACAGCTTCTTACAGTTGACTGTCAACACTGTTAGCGCTAAGATAACAGATATGAATTCCTTAAAACTAACGAAGTGAGAAAAGTGGTTTTTGCTCAAAAATATACTGCACAACTGATTTCTATTGACTTAGAGCAAGGCTTTGTCAGTTTTGTTGGTGAAATATTTCGACGTTATCGCAACGTCTTCTTCAGTCGCAAAAGTGTCGGTCACATGATCCTTCTAGCGTTCCGTTAAAACTACTTGATGTTGTTTAATGTGGAAGCAGGCTTTTACCGAGTTATTTTTATCATTGGTGTAGATGTTTTATGACCTGGAGCCTTGCTTGAAGCCCTTGTACGACGGATGCTTGAACAATAAAAATAACTGGCAGGCTCTGGCGGAAAACAGAAGCCAAGAAGGTAAAACTGCGGAGTTCAGTCCAAGAATAAAACACTTACATGGTATTCTCTTTGTTCAGTTGTCTTTCGAATCACTGGATGCTTTTAATTTTAAGCGTGGTAGACTGTCAACACATTTCTATCCTCCTGTTTTTAAGCAAAGAGCGGAATAATCAAAACATTACGTTTCCTCTCAACAAACTGATGTACACTCAGGCCATTACGTTGTATATGAACAAGCTGTGATGGAATTAGTATAGGAAATCGTATGAGTGCGAGTGCATTTCGTGATTGCACTTAATAAACTACATTTTGCACCCTATAACCTATTTATACATTCGTCATTGACCAATCAGCAACTGGATATTTGTTGGGTATATAATAAAGGAGGCTTTCATATGATACAATGGATGAAGTTTTGCTTGGGGCTCGAAAGAGTGGTCAGAGAATGGTGTGGTCGCATTAATTATCCGCTTCAGTATTATCAATATATGGGCTTGACAGGTTTTTATTGTCACGACGTCAAACGTTAGTGTCCATTATTAAGGAAGCCGCCTATCTTACCATATGTCCTTTTCCCTTTCATTGCATTTTCACTTATGCAATTAAAGACAATTTCTCCATCATTCAGTATACATAGCCTGTTGTTGTTTGTTTACGGACAAGACATTAAATGTAACGTTTGAATCTTCAGCGGCAGTGGGTGCAGATGAAGCGAATCCCGCAGAAATGAACAACAACAAGAGTTCATCCGCGGAAAAAGGCGACATTGCAGTGATTGCTGCGCGCAAGATATCCCAAACGAGCGAAACAGATAACAAAAAGAAGTTAGTAAAAAAGTCAAAGATTTGCAGTATCCTGTGATGTTGGATTCTTTTTTGTTTCTCGTTTGGGTCTGTTTTCTGTCAGTAGTTTTGTTCTTACTGGCTCTGAGAGCAACCTTTTTAGTTACGAAGTTGCAACTTCTGTTTGGAAGGTGCAGATTTCATAATTTGTTTGACTTTCATTTTCTATTTCAACGTTTTTGTTAAAATGAAAAGCATGCTAACCCTCTAAAGCACAAAGTGAAAATTTAATGACGTTACTGAAAAGAGTTTATTTATGAAAAGTTTATTTATTGATCGTTTCAAGGTATATTTCAGTTCTGCATGTGTGAAATAACGAAGACTGTTGAACAGATGTATTTTTGTACGGAAAATTGTCTATTGACACTGTAATAAACATATACACGTTATTAACAATTCTGTTTATCTTAGTTCGTTTATTCCTTTCTATTCTTTCCTATTACCTTTGGTCTTGTGGCTGTTCGCCTACAGCAACGTGTTATTGATGAATAACTGACGCCCACCTATAATAATAGACAGCCACTGACTGCGTGTGGCTAGTGCTGAAGCTTTTTCATTTTCACGAGAAAGGGATACGAAACGATTGTCAGTTGTTTGCCGTTTGAGCTTCGTCACTGGAGTCACGCAAGCAAGCTGTTTACAACCTAGCGCGTATTGCGATATCTGATGAGATTTTTTTTTCGAAATTTACCCGTGTATACAATGCGCAACCGTATATAATGCGTACCCTATTTTTGAAGCCAATTTTCCAAAAATAAATAGCAGTATACCTATCCGTTAAATACCGACCATCCGTTCAGAGAAAATTCTCACCCGATCGAGCCGATGGAGTCACCCTGAGTTATCTACTCGGGAAAGACAAATTTTTTTGCCGGTGTGAGTAAAGTCATCGGTTTCAAAATAACTCTCATCCGTTCTAGCTAAAAAGTTTATTTATCTGATTTTAGAAAGCTTTCGATCACTTTTAGGTTGATCACATTGGTCTAGTACCAAAAGACGGGCTTGTTGTGTTTCCTGTGCTGGGAAATTAAAACTATTTTATCTAATAAGAATAGCGTATTACCGAACGTTAAGTGACGGCATGTGAGAATGATCCAGACGCCCGTAGAAGGAATACTCTTATACTCATAGGCTCTTCGTGGTTGCTGTGCAAACATTTTCGCTTTCATTCACTGACAAAAAGAAGCATCCAAATGTCTTTTCACGCATCCGATGCTGGCCGAAAGGTATTAAACAAACAGTCGTGAAGTGATATGTTCAATCAAGCGTAACGCGGCGAGAATCATCTCCTGTGAAATGCGCCTGTGACGATTTTCATGGTCAAAAGATTTTGAATCTTCGACAGCCTCTGAAAAATAAAGCTCATTTATTCCGTCTTCGTTGTGAGTTGCTGTACTTCGCAGCTTCGAGCAAAGTAATTTTGAACAAACTGCGCTGCGTCACCATATGCAAATAAACGAGTGTGTTGTTTTTGTGTTATGCAAATTTATGGCATCCGCTCGCAGTTTATCCAGTCGCTTTGTTGCGGTTTATCATCCAATTTCATCTCGCCGATTTTCAGGCTTATTTGCTGGAATTCGAGAACACTTCGTTTACGTGCGCGAATAGAAGTTTTAACGTCTCACCCACCCACCCAGCCCACAAATGAATGCCAAAGACAGATCATATAAATACCCAGCGTTATCTGATCGGAGATTTTATTGGAATCTTCGCTCATTTAGTACAACACTCATCTGTTTTCTAGTGCAAAGAAATACATCGGAATAAAGTAAAATAATCATCGGATAAAGTTTCCCATCAATATAAAGAATAAGTTGAACAGCGAATGCACACTCCCAGTGGAGTTTTAATATTCAACATAAGCATAACATCTCACCGACCGAACAAGAGTCTTTCAATCTGCATTCTTTATGCTACTCTTATTTTGTCCTGTGGAAAGAATTCTCGCGAACGAACAGCAAGCTACAACCCTGCTGTATCGCTGGACGAAAGGCAAACACAAAAGCGTGCTTTGAGCTGAGCGATTCCACCCGATGACTGCTGACCCTGATCTCCGAACACTTGCCGAACGGAAATGTACGAAGATATTCCGAATTACACTCCCACATTCACTCTCTCCCACACTCACAAGGCCGTAATATAGTGGCTTGGCCTCTTACGAGGCACTAGCCACAAAAATTGATTTGCATATTCTAAACAGTGGGGAGGTCGATTTACCTTCTGCTGATATCTCCCTTGTTAGGGTTTTAAACTCAATTTCAATTGGTCCTGTTTTTTGTTTTGTTTTTTGTTTTCTGCTTTGATTCCTCTAAAAGCGAATTGTATTTGGAACATTTGGCTTGACCTTTTAGAATACCATTTTATATAACTTTAGAATTATAACTTGAAACAAGCTATGCAAGTTATCAGATCGTCAATATTTACATATACACTATTACACATACTTAACATATTTTCATATGAATCATGGCTGTATAACGGCCCTATGTATGCTCCGTCACAGATTTTGAATAAAAAAAAACACGCTTTGAATACGCAATTTGTTTACTCAAATCGTGACCAAACTAACAGCGATAGGTGCAAGACTTGCAAGTTGCAAAGTTATTCAAGAAAATGTACAACGAAGAAACCTTAAACACTTGTCGGTCACATTTCCACACTACCTAAAGAAGACACACGCCGTCTGTATATGGATGAGAGGAGATGCAGTGAGTTTTCAACGCGTTCTTTTGGTAAAACGCATTGTCACAAAAGTGGCATTTGAATGGTTTGTCGGCTGCATGGGTACGCTTATGAGTGTTAAGGGTAGAAGTTAGAGTGAATCCTTTCCCGCAGATATCACAGGTGTGTGGTCTGTTGCCAGTGTGGCCGTACACATGAGCTTGGAGGTTTCCCTTTTGGTTAAACCCTTTTCCGCAGTGCTGACAACTGAACAGGCGCACCTCTGAGTGCGTTCTCATGTGGTACTTGAGGTGCGTCAGTTGTTTGAATGCCCGGCCGCACTTACAGCACTTGTGAGGCTTCTCGCCGGTGTGTGTGTATCGATGAATTTTCATGTCCACTTTTTGATGAAACTCCTTTCCACAAAACTCGCAGACAAACGGCTTGTAGTTGGTGTGTGTACGCAAGTGAGTTTTCAGGTTGGATGTGCGGCTGAATGACTTGCTGCACTGGGGACACTCGTGGGACTTAAGATTGGCGTGGGGCAGCTTTTGGTGAAACAAGTTTCCAAAGTGACGGGAGACTCTACCACTCAAATCGCATGGGAATGGTCCTTCATCAGAGTGGATTCGTTTATGACTGAGTAAGATGTTACTGCGACTGAAGACACGTCCACAAAGTTCACACTGATATTTTTGCCTTTCATAGAGTTCTAAGGTCAGCTCCTCCCCGTCAGTTGTCTCGATGCAAGTTGAAGTAATTTGTTTGTCGGGACATTCGTTCAGATGACGATTTTCACTCGGATGAAAGAGCAGTGTTTCAGCTTCTAAATCGTTGGTGAATTTCGAAATATCTAATTCCAGCAGATTGTTTGTATCGTTTGATATTCTGGTATCTTGTATGTCCAAAGGAAATTCGTCCTCTGTAGAAGATACCCTGTCTTTTCCATCGAATTCAGCAATCCTGGACTTGTCGCTGAAACACCCAGGGTATGTTTTCGTTTCTTGTAGTTTCTTGCCCATGTTACTGAGTGCCAGGGATTCCTCATCAGTGTGATGACATGGGATCTTCTCTCTTGTTGACAGAGGGAGCTTGTTAAAATCTGCGGTGGGTTTGATTGATGGATATGCACCTCTTGTCCTTTTGAAAGGTTTGCTAAAATTACCTTTTTCAGTAGGTTCTTCTGAAGCCGGTGAAAAGAATTCATTTACGGGAGGTCCGCGTGATACTCCCGGCAACATTTCAGCGTGTGCAATAGGTTTTGTCTCCTCATTTCTGCACAAATGAAATGCAGAATATTTTGAGGATAACTTGCCAGTGAAATACACTGCCCTCTTTTGAGGTGTGTCGCGTACACGGATCAGCTTTGGAGGCCCATTTGTTGCACTTTCTGGCAGCTTTATGCTTGGCAAAGATATCTCCATCTTGTCTGTTTCGTCAATTTTAATCGTCTTGTCTTCCGATTCGCCTTTAGTTTTGTGGTTGATGCACAAATCTGGTTGTGGTCTCTTATCCGAAACCTGAGAGCTTGCTCTCTCTGTAACTGAATCATTTTCCAAGTGTCGTGTCAGTTGGTTGGCTTGTGTGGATGAGATGGCGAGATCAAGGAAATAGTTGGGTACTTTAACGATGGGCTCCTCTTCACTCTCTAAGCATAATACTTCATTCAGGTCTTGGAATAATATGGGTTCTGGTGTTATTAAGATCTGCGCGCTTAGCGGTTTTCTTTTGGAATTAGCCGACTTCCTGTCAAGTGGTTTCTTTGATTGCTGCCCAACCTGATCCATTTTTCTCGAGGGAACAGGTGTAGTTTTAGGCTGTGTGCCATATTTGGAAGCGAGCTGTGGTGGTGCAGTGCTGTTTACTTTCGCATCCTGGTCTTTTATCCATTGACTGCTCACACTTGGCAATTGCTGACCAACTGAAGTGCTGCTCACGGACGTGTCATTTTCTTTTTTGATCATGTGTGAGGCAAATGATTCGTGTAATTCTTGAGCTCGCTTCTTTCTCTTAAGTGTTGCAGTAGACAGGCTAGCAGTGTCTTGCTGGTACCCTTCTGTTGACCCAGCTTTTGTGTTGTTGTCAATACGGGCTGTTAGCGTGTTCTTTGAATTAAGAAGGTCGTTTTGTCCATAAAGGACGCTTTCAATTTCTCCTGGAGATTTTATGGAAGCTTGCTCGTGTTGGTGCAATTCACTATTTTCTGTCTCGAAATACTTTACCGTTGATTTTATAAACATTCTGTTAAGGTTTCTGTCGTGAAAAGGTTGGTGAGGTTGTCCACTCGACTCCTGGCGCACATACCACTGATTTGGCACCGTTTCGCTCCAAATTTCAGTTTTATCTTCTTCGACAATTTCTTGTCGTCTTTCTAAACGCGTGTTGCTCGGCTGTCTTTGACTGAAGTCTTCGATAAAATGAAAGGGTGAAATCTGATCACCCCTTGGCTCAATTCTGTGATCTTTCTCCCGTGAATGATAATTTTTAGCTATTGCAGTTTTTATGTTTTCAGGGCGCGGCTGCCACAGAGTAGGAAAATGTGCATAGTGGGATGAAACTTGGCTTTTCACATCGGGTTCATGTTTAGTTCGCCCTATACCATTTAAACTGTATGAAACGTTTGAGCTGAGGGAGAAGGCAGACGTGATCTTGATGTTCAACAAAGAACAGTTCTCTCCTTTTGATAGTGAAGTGCCATCGGCAGCAGGCCTATTACCGGGGAAATCTCTTACCGTGATGTGTTTATAGTACTGGCCTGGAATATAGCTTTGCTTTTCGTCGCCATTTGTCAGCGGAAATTGAAGTCCAGGATGTAAAGGTGCGTCATCGACCTCGGTTCTCCACGCTCCTCGCCGTTCTGTTTTTTCACTGACAGCTTCAGTGGGATAATAGAGTACAGAACTATCTGCCATTCTTATTACACTCTCACGTCCAGTCCGATCAAGGTTTCCCTGGTGAAGTGACCTTGTATCGGCTTTCTGTAGGTAGTAATCAGCACGATGCGCACGCCTTGTGGTGTTTCTTGTCATTTCCTGTCGTATCCTTGCAGAGTTCCCTATTTGGCATGAAAACGATAGTGTCTGAGAAAACTTTAGACTCTGTTGTCTTGAATAACACTGATTCAAATTATTGGTGAAGATAAATTGTAACTGAGGAAAAGTTGATGGCTTAGAATAAGTTACCTGTAAGAATTAGTGTGAGATTTCTGACAATGTGGCTCAGGTTAAGCTATAACTTCTTAAGTTAGTAAAGTTCCTGCATATACTGGACCTAGCTCGTCGCCAGTCCTCCCTTAGCTCATTGGTAGAGTATGGACCCAGCTTACGGAGGGACATGGATTCAAATCCCGTTGGGCACTCAGATGTTTTCTTTGTCCAGCACTTATGAGATACTGATTGTTCCATGTAATTCTTTCAAACATAATTTTGCTTACTTTGTACTCTGTTGCTTCTTTTGAGTGTTGTAGTGAGATTTGAGCTGGTTTTTTTTTTAATCCGAAGTGTCCAGTTGCCGTTGTTCGTTATCTTTAATAACGCAAATCAGACCGCAGTTTTCTAATTCATTGCAACTCTGATGACATCAACTTAAGCAGATGTGAAAACAATCCCCCACCCATCCTCCACCCCCCCCCCCCCCCCAAAAAAACGTTGAGGCTTGTAAAGGATTCCAACCAATGACCTCTGCAATAGAGCGGTTTTTCAATTGAGTGTCGAGGGTAATTTGTTTGGTTTTGCTTTACTTCGCTCTGTGATTGGTTGGCAAAACTCGCGCCACATTCCCAACCAATAAAACAAAACCAAAACCAATCGTGACTTATTCGCACGCATTTCCCCGCGCTGTTGCGAGAAGAAATGTTGATACAGCATCCAATCTCTTACATGTCGATATTTTTTTAGGTTTTCTTTTCACAACAGCTTTAAAGCGAACATGACTGCGATAAACATTCACGTCTAAAATCTTCCACCCGTAATATAATATACGATTTTCACAATGTCACTATATGAAATTTGGTTTGTAATTCTTACGCATGTTATGGGTAATACCTGATTCCTGTCTCCTTTGACTGTATTTCCACATGTTGCTCTTCACCTCTCTCGGAATAACCTGTTGACAGGTAACAAAATCGTGACTACGTGGCCCGATATTTGTCAGTACGCAAGAGAAAGGTTGAGCTATTTTTTATATAATTAATGGATCGTGAAAAAACACGCTAGAGTGTTTTGAAGTTATCACCATAACAGCCACCAAGCAAAACTGGAGAAAACTAAAACCGATTATTACGATCGTGACTAATGTGAGAAGGCTCATCATACGGACCACTGTACTCTAGGTTGCCTTGTGTCTTGGAAAAGCCACTGACATTGAGCCCTGAATTACAGTATTTTCTCCCTAATAAACGTAACTTATCTGCTGCTAGAACCGTCTCTACTTCGCAAACGTTCAAGCGTACAGTTGTGAATGAGAGGTTGAATATAACATATATACACAGCACTTGGCATGAAGCATGTAAGCTGTCATTGTTTGAAATGAACAATTACGTTTCTTTTACGAGAATTTACATTGTACATACATCAACGCTAATCTGTAATGGTTATGTTACACTGTCACTATCTAAAGTAAACGTAAAATGAAAACACTGAAAACACTGTTATTATAAATGGAGAACCCCGGCGAACTTCTATCAGCAGTTGTCTAGTAAAGCTCCTAATTTGCGTTATCGAGCTCACTGAACAGGCACTGGTCCATCTGCCAAACATCTCGTCACCTAGATGTATCTCGAGTTTAGGAGGGTTTGATCTGACGATACTTGATGATGAAAACGGCAATCGGTTGATAGGATTACTTACCTGATGGTACCGCAAAGACACTAGCAAAATGCGATATGAGAATAAAACAGCATGCGTTTTCCAACACTGATGAAAGGAGTTCCTTTCATGCGCCATCTCGTTACCAAGAGACGGTGAAGTTGCTTTTTTTAATGATTTTTTTAACACGCCTCTGGGTATTTTCTTGCATTAGACTAATAGCTTATTCGACTTTTTTCGACGGTGATAAGTGACATTACAATTAAAAGCAATCTTGTGATAAAGATATCAGTTTTTCAAGCTTAACAAGCAGGAGATTTCTTGTTGCAGTCAGTTTTCGCATCCATGAAATGGACATATATAAGACAGAATTGTATTGAGGTTGTAAAAAAGTATTTAAGATACAGCTGTTGAATATTTTAATTTCTTGGCCTTTGATTATGTTGCCCTGACATGACCAGTCAAATTTAAACGTAATTCAAACCCGTGCTGAAACAAAACTGAGGCCAAAGTGGTGAAGGCGTGTGTAGTACTAGTAATACAGGGATGCGTAACTCGAAAATATGGTTTGATCGCTGTTCAACCCTTGCAAAGGAAAAGTTACAAGAGCAAGGATTGTCCTTTATGTACGATAAATTCTGAATATTAGCACCTGAGAAAATAAGTTCACCCTATAAAATAGGTAACTGATAACCCACATGAAGACATTCTACCGATAAGGAGGCCATATCAACTGTAAGGCCATTTGTCGACTACTTAAGCTGTTTTACTGAGACTGTCAGCTTATTTTGCTTTGGTTTGCGTTTGTGAGTGCTTTAATTTTTCCAATAAACAACAAAATTTTTTCCAACAGTCTTCGAGAACTTAAGCAACGACAGCTTTAACAGCAACGAGAACGCCACGCTCGAAGAAAAAAAAATGGGTCCGCAGAAACAATCCCTTTACAAGTACCTACTTTGGTCAATGTCTTTGTGGTACTTTGCTAAACAGCACAAAATTAGCAAATTGAAGGTTTTTCTTGCTTTTTAGGGGAGGAGAGATTAATTGAATATTGCTATTAATGAAAAGAAGAAAGACAAAACAAATAAAAAAAACACCCGCAGCGTTGGGGCTTGCCTACCGAAATATAATGAATTTCTTTTATTCACTATCACGCATTGATTTCAAATGCTCGGAAATTTACGGAACTTATCAAAATGAAGGATGTCATCACCATCTTGGACTAGAGGATCATGGATAAAAGAAGATTCTCTTAAAAAGTTTGAGGATGTGCTGATATTAAAATACCCCAAGGGAGATCAGGCAGCACTCGGGGTTTTCGCAATAAAAGTACAAACATCTCTGACAGATGTAATTACTGAATGCATAAATTCGATAATTTGTGAAACATGAACAATAAAGGGTAACAACACTATGGAATTCTGGTGCTGTGTTTTCCATGTTGCATATTTGTGTTCATTTCAGTACCACTGTGCACGTTTTATTCAAGATACCTGTCAGAATCGTTCTAGAAATGTCAGAAATTGCAATAAAAATGTCCAATAGAAAAAATCCTTCATTTATTTTTATTATTAGTATGTATTCATTAGTATTCCGCCTGATCGGTAACTGACGTTACAGGTTACAATAATTAGTAGTCAAAGTAATTTTCTGCATAAACATCCCATAAATATTCTGCAGCCACTCCGTTATTCGAGCACTTTTTAACTTTCCTAATTTTTTTTTCTGATGATGTAAAACACATTTTGCAAACAATTCGATGTTTCAACATATTTAAACATTTATGGCTTTATTCAGTGAAAGCAAAGCGAAAAATTACTCTTTGGTAAATTATGCGGAGATGGTACGCAATCCATTCAACGAACAATTAAATAGAATATAACGAGATCTAAAATAAAAACAACATAAGTTAAACATCGAATCGGGACACTCGAATATCACCGAAAATATCGGGAGAATATACCAAATTAACGGGAGGACTTACTGAAATAGCGTTCCATAGAGGTACTAGCCCCCAGTTTACTTACTGTAAAAACTCCCTTGCCATTACAGATGCCCTTACACCGGCGTTTTTGCATGTTTTTTTCCTTTTGTTTGGTTCTAGTGACAAAAGACAGTACAAGGTACGCGTTTCCATGAGATGGAAGTTGTGTTAAAATGTTCACTTTTATAACCAAGCAGTGGAAGGTTCTCTCGAGAAAGCTTTCGTAAATTTTTTTTTCGTAATTCTGATATTTTTCTTACTAGAAGTGTTACTTCAACAATAACATGACTGGGCTCTCGAGTGAGAGTACACACATGTAAGGTGAGGGTTCTGACACAGCTCGCACTCGCAACAACCACACCCCATCCACCTTCGTCGCTTCGCTCCTTGGTGGATGGGGTGTGGTTGTTGCTCCTGCTCGCAGTGATCAGAACCCTCACCTTACATGTGTGTGTTCCTGTGAGGGTTCTTTTTTGTTTCAGCGCGCCCAAAACAAACTTTTTTCCTTTATATATACGGGTTCCAAGCTGCCCTGATACCTTGTGTGCCATCCATCACCACTATTAGAGAGAAGGGTGTACAGGGTACAAACAAGAATAGCCGCAGCACGCATTGGGGAAGAAGTCCTTAACGAGTTTTACGGCCAAGCCGCCCCCGAAGGGCTCTGGGACGAGTTTCGTGTTTCGACCTCGGATTTCCAAGACTGGCTCCATGTTTGGAGAATGGATGTTGATCGAGATGCTCAAGCTGCGAGAAACCTTTTGGCCTTTTCAGTTGAAACTTTCGAAGACAAAGCCCTTCAAGTCTTGCAAAGTGAGACGCGGGCTCTTGGTAACATCAAGGTTTCTTTCGGGATGGAGATTCACTTCAACCGCGAAATCAGAAACGAAGAAGGGCAAATGGAATTGGAAAACCAAAAACATTATTTCAAAGGAGACACTCATGTTTTCAGGGAAGCAAACCTTGCCCAGGACTTTGGGCAAAGATATGACTAATTTCTCGACCAGATAAATGGGGAAATTGACAACTGGTCGGAGCGGGGCTTTGGATGGGTAATTGACAGAATCTCGATCGCCTATGTCAACGTCGCCAAATACCAGCCACTGAGAGGCGGTACTTTCATTCCAACTCCGAAGAAGCTGGCAGCAAAAAAGGCAATCATCAATGTGCAAAACTGAGACAACGAATGTTTGAAGTGGGCGCTCAGATATGCTCTGTTTCCAGCGGAGAGAAACCCACAAAGACCCAGCAAATATCCAATAAACGATGGTATTAACTGGGGTGGCATCATGTTTCCCACGCCATTGAAACAACTTGACAAACTCGAAAAACAAAACTCCACCCTTGCATTGAACGTGTTTGGGTGGGAGAACAACGATGTGACTGTTCTCAGGACCAGCACAAAAGATTAAACCGTCCAAAGAACAAATTTGATGCTTCTTCATGACGATGAAAGAACCCATTATTGCTTTGTAAAGAGGTTGTCAGCTTTGCTTTTTGATCAGACCAAACACTTCAATAAAAAACACTTTTGCACGATGTGTCTGATTGGTTTCACAACAGAAAAGATTCTTGCCAATCACCAAAAATATTGCAATGGCGTGAACGGAACCCCAACAAGAATTGAAATGCCCGAAAAAGGCAAAAACACCTTGAAGTTTCAAAACTTCTTCAAACAAATGAAAGCTCCATTTGTGATTTACGCCGACTTCGAAGCCTTGATTGAAAAAATTTCCGAAGCCCAACGCGAAAGAACAGCCTGCACGGAAAAAGCAGACAAACACACAGCATGTGGTTTTGCTCTGACCTTTGTCAGAAGCGACGGCCAAAGCTGCCCAGTTGTGAAATACAGGCAAGGCTGTGACGGCGACAAAAACGCCGTGGAAGAGTTTCTCGAAAGGCTGTTGCGTCTGGAAAGCAAAATTCGGGAAACATTGAAAACACCAAAACCAATCACAATGACACACAACGACTGGCAAAACTTCAAGCATGCCACAAAATGCTACATCTGCAACGAAAACCTGATCAAACCAGAGTTTCTCGACTCAGTCGAGGTGTGGGACAACAACACAGACAACTACAGCGGTCAAAGCCACAAAGCATGCCGTTACAATGCTCAAAAAGATTTCATTGGGCTCAAAGCTTAAAGAAAACCAAAAGATGACAACCCCCAGCAAACATGTTTATTCTGCACAGAGCCATTGATGCGCAAAAACGTCACAGACGCAGTCAGGGATCATTACCACATCACAGGGCGCTTCCGTGGCGCGGCCCACGACGAGTGCAACAAGAAGCTGCGAACCAACCCGAAGACCATTCCCATTCCTGTCGTGTTTCACAACCTGAAAGGATACGATGCAAATCATCTGATGCAGGCAATGTCAAAGGTAAGAGGAGCCGGGGAGCTGAACTGCATTGCCAAAAACATGGAAAAATACATCTCATTCTCATTGGGAGACCTGCGGTTCATTGACAGCAATGCATTTCTGTTAGCAAGTCTTGATGCATTGGTCAAATCAACTCCGAAAGAGGCTTTGAAAATAACAAAGAAACTCTGCCCCGAAGCAGGAAAACTCGATCTGTTGTGCAAAAAGGGAATCTATCCTTATTAGTACATGGACTCGTGGGGAAGTTTTCCGAAACAAGCCTTCCAGCCATAGAAGTCTTCTTCAGCAGGCTGGCCGGCGAACACATCTCAGACGAAGACTTCGCACACGCAAACAAAGTCTGGGAAACGTTCGGGTGTAAAACCCTTGGGGACTACCACGACCTTTATGTGAAAACCGATGTTGCGCTTTTGGCTGACGTTTTCGAAAACTTCAGGGATATTTGCCAGAAGCAGTACGGCCTGGACCCCGCCCACTATTACACTTCGCCTGGTTTGTCGTGGGATGCTCTCTTGAAAAAGATAGGGATCGAGCTGGAGCTCCTCACCGACATCGACATGCACCTCTTCGTTGAGCGGGGGATGCGCGGAGGCATTTCAATGGTCAGCAAAACGCACGCCAAAGCCAACAATACTTTGATTCCAGGTTTCGATGAAAGCAAACCAACCACATTCATCATGGATCTCGACGCCAGCAACCTGTACGGCTGGGACGCTTCCCGTGGGGAAGAGGACGAAATCCTTGAAATAAAACAAAACGCCAAAAAAGGCTTCATCTTTGAAGTCGACCTCGAGTACCCCAAGAGCTTCACAAAGAGCACAACAGTTATCCCCTTACACCCGAGAAAAAGGTCGTGAAAAAAGAATGGTTGTCCCCCTATCAGAAGAAGCTGATTAACGACCTCCATGTTTACCCGCCAGACTGTAAAAACTCTTGCTGACACTGCAGGACAAAAACAACTATGTCGTACACTACCGCAACCTGCAGTTTTATCTGGAGCAGGGCATGAAGCTGAAGAAGGTCCACAGAGTATTGGAATTCGAACAAAAACGTTGGATGGAGCCCTACATCAGGATGAACACCGAGTTCAGAAAGAAGGCCAAAAGCACGTTCGAAAAAGACTTCTACAAGCTGATGAATAACTCTGTCTTCGGGAAAACCATGGAAAACTTGCGCAACCGCACAGATGTGAAACTTGTGCGCAGCCACGAGACGACCAAGCTCACGAAACTGATTGAAAACCCCCTTTACTCAAGGCACGAGTTCTTTGCAAACGACCTTGCCGGTATAGGTATGCGCAAAAGCAAGCTGTGCCTCAACAAACCCGTTTACACAGGCATGACGATCCTGGAAAACAGCAAGTTGTTGATGTACGACTTCTTTTACAACGTCCTGAAGCTCCTGTAAACAGACACGAACAGCTTTCTGCTTGAAATCGGAACAGAAGACATTTACAAAGACATGGGGGCAGGTGGCTGTCTCGGAGAATATTATTTTGACACCAGTGACTACCCAAAAGACCATCCGCTGCATTCAGAAACCAATAAAAAGGTTTTGGGGAAAATGAAAGACGAATGTGCCGGAACCCCAATCGCCGAGTGTGTATACCTGCGGCCAAAGATGTACTCGATCGTCAGAGCCGACGAAAAAAATATGAAAAGAGCCAAAGGTGTGAAAAAGAACGTGGTGAAAAAACACATCCTGCACGAGCAGTACAAAGAAACACTTTTCGGCAAGAAAAAGTTGACACACAAAGTGCAAATTCTCCGGAGCGATGGGCATCAAATCTTCGGCACGAGTGTGAACAAGACTTCGCTATCCGCGTTTGATTCGAAGAGATGGATATCAGAGGACGGGGTCAGCACAAATGCCTTTGGGTACAACCCCCGCCGACTGATGTAGCAAAGGACGACATCATGGAGCTGTTAGATGAGGTCTTCGGGGGGTAGCTCCGTGTTTAGGGGGACAACCAACAACTCTTCGCTCACGAAACTGCGTTTGGGTCCGTCGTGCAAATAGTACAAAACAGGCGTGTCTGATTTCATGACAGTTCTTTCAATCTTGAAGACTTTCAAAGACCAAACAGGATCTATGGCTCTTTTTTTGCCGCCCTCCAACTCGCCAGGCTGGTAAAGATAGCGGACATTGACAAGAGAGGGGAGCTGTTTTTCGCACTTCCCCACAGGTCTTTGATATGTCGTTGAAGGCTTGGAAACAACCGTCTTCTCTTTGATAGCAACCGCTGGCTTCTTTCCGGTCAGGCTTGTTTCCTCTTTGTTCAAGGCTGCAACAACTTCTGGAAGCCGTTTCACCCACGCGACAGACCGTTGACCCTCCGGAAGCCCCATTTCAACGGCGTACTGGTGGCCAAACAGGCGCTCAGCCAGGGTGCGGTTGAAACGCTCGACAATGGCCTGGTCGCGGTGAATTTCGAGGTGCCCGCGCCGGATATACGTTTTGTGGTTTGCCATTTCTTTCGTGACAGCACCCATGAATTCACGACCGGGGTCAACCTGCAGCATTTGAGGCCATTTCAGAGGCGAGCGTCTGTAAATTTTGCGAAACGCCCCGGCGACCTCATCAGAGTTTTTCGATGTTAAAGGTTCTGCCTCTTTGTATCGGCTGGCCACGTCGGCAACTGTCAGAACGTATTTGAACGTTTTGCGCCTTCCCTGCTTCGAGGCGGGAGGGCCTTTGTCGTGTGGCATGAAGAGCAGGTCAGCTTGGTGCACCTTGTTTGGTGTGAAAACAACGAACTTCGGTCGAGGAATGCGCCGCGGCGCGGGAAGAAAGATCTGCCAAGGCGCCTGCCCGATAAGCCACTTTTTTGCTGCCTCTTCAGGTACCTTTGCGGCTTCAGAGAGTATTTGGATCGCGGCCAAGCCTTTCCAATAACCTTGGGAGTTTTTTCCATTGAACCTATAAACCAGTGGGAGAGATGGCGAATGTGAACCCGATCGCAAACGGGACGATGGTTGAGGACCATGAGAATTTCGAACTGGTTTGTCAAAGTTGTCAAAGGGTTGAGGAGTTCGCCACCCCAACCAAAACCAGGGAGGAGGTGGGGTGGGCAGCTAACCCTTTTTCATACACCCACCTTCGCAAAATTCTCGAGAAACACAGAATATTCGACGCCGTCAACACCATTTCGGATGGCGGGCGAGAACTCTAAGACCCGTCTCGGTGGAAGTTTTCGGTAAGCCTCATCCGCGATTTCAGGGAGTTTCTCCACCCCAAGTTTTTTGGTTGAGAAAAGAAACGCCTTTTCGACGAAACCCTCACACCTGAGGTGGATTGCGTCCAGAATTTTGTTGTACTCAACCCGGGTGAAGTTGGCCCTCTCCGCTTTTTTGTCGTATTTTTTGAAGCCTGCCACACCTTTGACCACAAGGCCGAAAGCAGTCAAAGTGGCAAACACTATCGGGTTCAAGGTAATGCCTCCCGCGACCGCAGAAGAGATGATGGCCTTGCCAGCCACGACATTGCAAAACAGGTTTTTTCTTTGAAAGGAGCGGAAGAGCCTGTCGTACCCCCAATGTTTCTTGTGGTATAAAGCGTAAAGCTTCTTCAAAATCTCGACGGTGTCCCTTGAAAGGGAGGGGTCGATGTGATTGAAGTCGAACACACAGAGCTTAGGTTCGGTGGGAGGCATATAACAAAGAAAAAATTTATTCTGTCGAAAGAATGAATCTGGCTTGTGCCTTCATATGCCTCCAGATGCCTTTCATGTGGCATGAAATTGAGGCAGTATTTCGGGTAACTACACGCCCAGGAACAATGAAAAGCGTTGTTTGATACCCGCCTTGAGAATAGCGGTGGGTGGAAATGGTACGGTTTTGGTCATCTTTTAAGAAAAACTCAACAGACACAGGGCCGTTCATTTCCTGAGACAACAGCACCCTCAAGTGAATAGTGTTGAAAAGGAGCAATGGTACGCTTGGCGCAGGCAGAGGGAGAAAGAACCACTGATGTTTGCTATCAACTCCCTCAATAACAGCACTGTCCATTTGATAAACCATACCTGGCCAGTACACAGGTTTTGAGAAGCGAATGACTCCATCGCTGTATCTGAATAAAAGGGTGTCGTTGCTGTAAACCGCGTTGTTATTCAAATTCAAATTTCCACCCAACTTTGGTTGGCGAATCAAATAACTGTTAATGTCCAGGTCTTTCTGCAACGTCATCTGCCCGTTTATTCCACCAAACAATGACGCATTTCCATCGACCACGTATTGTTCATTCAGGTTCAGGTCACTCTGCAACGTCATCTGTCCGTTTGTTCCACCAAACAACGTTGCGCGCCCATCTTTCACAGTGAGCCCGTCCAAATCCAAATCATAACCCAGTTTCGGTTGATAAAGGGAAAACCCACCCAAGTCGAGGGCGGTTCCCATTACCACCCCACCAACAGTCCCGTGCAACAGCTTCAGACTACCGCTGCGAAGTGTTTTGTAATTCAAATCCAAGTCGGTTTGCATGGTCATCATTCCATTGTCGACAGTCCAAACCGAGTCAAAGACACCCGAGTCCACGGTGGAAACGTAGCCAGAAACCCCATAAACAACCAGGTGGCCCGTGGTTGAACCCGTCGTTATGCCGTGCAGATCCAGGTAAATGTAGTTGGGTGTGTTGGTGCTCCAGTGAGGCTGCTGAACGAGCGTTTTGGTGTATGGTGGGTTGGACCTGCTGAAAGTTCGCGTGGTTTTGCTCGTGATGGAAGCGACGGTGGCGCTTGCCCTCACGGACACGTTTTTCATTTCCGGCGGAAAGTACTCAACCACGAGTGTGTAATACCCCAAAGCAAGAGGATTGAGTTTGAAGCCGATCCGCGAGCGGTAATCGTCGCTGCCCGCGTCTTTAACGAGAGTGAACTCATACGCATTTTTGTTGACCCCGTGTGGGGAGGCGGCAAAGTTGACAATACCATGAACCTAAATGTTGTTTTCGGACGAGAACTCGTCGTCGTCGTCCATGAGAAAGGCGAATTGATTTTTTTGCCCGCCCGACAGGGAAAGGTGCGAGAGATCCACATAATCCTTCGTTGCCGCGTCCGTTTCGTCGACCTGCTTTTCGAGAGCGGTGATTTAGTGGCTCCCCATGTTGAAATTGCCTGTCATTGCTTGACTTCCATCTTTTTTCAAAACGTCATCCGCAGAATCGTCCACGTATTTTTTCGTTGCGCGTCATCGACGGTGGTTGGGACGTGCAAAGCGGTGATCCGTTGTTGCCCCATGTTCAAGGCCTCATACATGGGTTCTGTTCTGTCTCTTCGGAGAAAATACTCATCTACATACTCTTTGCTCGCCGCGTCCCTGAGGTTGAAGGGGGGCGCAAGATTCACGATTGCATTGTTGTTCATGTTCAAGTCTTGTTGTGCAATCGCGTCAATTTTGGTTTGCAACCCTTGGTCCACACATTTTTTGTTGACGGCGTTTTCGGCGGGTGTGTTGGAATCGGCGTCTTTCAAATCTTGGATGGCATACCCAGCCTTGTTCAAATCATCCCACGCCGGGTTGGGCCCGTCGCGTTTCAAACACCCTGCAATTTCCGAATCAAGAAGGCTTTTGTTCACAGCATCGAGGTTGTCCTTGGCGTAACCCATGTTGGTGATGAGATTCTTCCCTATGCCCAGGTTGCCGGTCATTGGTGTACTCCCGTCGAGTTTCAGAAAAGCCCCCGTCGCACCTGTGGGGCCTTGCGGCCCTTGCAACCTCTGCGGGCCCTGTGGACCTCTGAGCCCTTGAATGCCGCGCGGCCCTTCGGCCCCTCGGCGGCCGGCATCACCTTTGTCACCTTTGTCGTCTTTGTCGCCTTTGGGCCCAACATTCCTACGGTCACCTTTCAGCCCTTGCTGGCCCGTTGGACCTGGCGCGCCTGCTGGGCCTTCTTCTCCGTGAGGGCCTTGAGGCTCCTGCGGTCCGTGGGGGCCCGGTTGGCTCCTGCGGACCCTGAGCGCCTCGTGGTCCGGCATTCCCCTTCTCTCCACGCAAACCTCGTGGTCCAGGGGGCCCGGCAGCACCGCCTCGGCCCCGGGCTGGCGCTCTGAATCTTCGGAAGAAACCGAGCCATCTGGCAAACGCCCCCATGTTATATATCTTCGTCGAAATTTTTTTTCATCATCTTTCGCGGTTTGTCGAAGTAAACGAAGGAAAACTCCTTGTCGGTGGCGCGGCCCAGCAGGCCGCAGGCAACCCCAGCCTGTCGACGATTGAATTGTTCTCGCTCGGGTCGAAATTAAACACACAGAAATGGGTGCAGTTGTCCCGAATGTTTTTCGGGGTCTTAAAGAAGCTCTGGGTGAGATAAATGACACTGCAATTTCGGTGCCGGCCGTTGGTGAAATAGTTTGTGATGTCGTTTTGGTTCTTTTCACAAACCAAGTCGTCGAACACGATTATTTTTTTGGTTGTCTGGCGGCATCTCCTCAAGGGGAATTATTTCGTCGCCAGCGAAAGCCTCGATGACCTCGTATCCCACCTTGGGGTCAATGTTTTCGGCAAAGTCCCGCAAGAGGGCTTGGTATTTTTGTTGGTGAAGGTTTTTCGAAAAGAGAAAGACTTTGTCGAACTCCAACAGCTCGTAAAGCATGTGGAGCAGGATGTTCATCTTGCCTGAATTACTGGGCCCGCAGATCAACATCCGAAAAACGTCGTTGGGCATGGCCGGATGCCCCTGTCGGAAACCGTTTGTGGCAGCGACGTCAGGATCGTAGTTCGGAATTTTCATTTTCCTATATAATGTCTCTGAAAAAGTGGCGACAGAAGGCATAAGTTGAAGCTGAGGTCGAAAGGCAGGAGGATGAAATCCGCCGGAAATTCAAAACGCACAAAATCGCCAAAGAGTTTGGCCAAGTCGAGGCTGAAAAGCTTTTTAAACCGATCACGACCAGGCTGGACAAAAGTTTGGTGCCCCCCGCACCGGAGGCTGAAGGCCCTGACTACGACATGGACGAGCTCGACAGGATCAACCAGTTCGGTTGGGACGATTTTCGGCCGGAGGCCCCAACCCCTCCTCCATCACCAACTGAGGAAGAAGAAGAAGAAGAGTTTCCCCTCCCACCGCCCCCTCTTGAAGAAGAGGAGGCAGCCGGTCCGCCCCTTCCCCCACCCCCACCTCCGCGCCCAACATGGTACCAGCCAGAAGCCCCGAAGTTTCTCGAAAAACGCGCCGAATCGAACAGGCTGCGCTCGCTCAGCAGCCTCATCACGAAAATGAAACAAAAACCGAACCCTGCTGAAGAAAGAGTGAAAGACCCCAACTCACCGTTGTACGGCCGGTCTTTGGCGGATCTTGAACGAGAAAAAAACCGAGATTCTTGAAAACAGACAACGGAAGAGAGAAGGGCGGCGGGAGGTTTCGCCACAGCAGCTGCAAGTGGGGAAAAAGGCGTTGAAATGAACCCCTCCGAAAGAAACGAGAGCCCGCCACCCCCCGGCACCCCCCCCCCACCCCCCACAGATTGGGAACAGGCCATCATGTCGCGCCAGAATAGGAGGAGGAGGAGCACGAGTGGGAAAAGGAAGGCAGTGGTGTGGGAGACGACGCCGACGACAAGATCCATCAACTCTATATGGCGCTTGGTTCGATCAAAGCCGGCAACTCTTCGACAAAACTACGGAAACAGGTTTCTTCTTTGCTCAACGAGCTTCTCCGGCTTGGTGCCGTCAATAAATTTCAGAGACGAAAAATTCTCCGCGGTTAAATAGCGTGAGGATGTACCACCTGGTGCTCGACTCGAGCCTCGCGAAGCTGCAACGAAACGGCGCCTCCCAAAAGTCGCACGACTTTGAAATTGTTTTCAACCCACCGATTGAGCTCGCGCAGCGAAAATGGGAAGCTGCGCTCGATACGCTGCTCACCATGAGCTACTCCTGGTACAACGTCGCTGCCGCCTACGGTAACAACGAAATAAAGTGGAGAAAGAAAGGAGAAGCCTGGCAAACGTTGACGTTCCCCGACGGGATATATGATTACACAGACATCAACAGGTTTTTGCAGGGGCACACGGGGTTCGTTGACCCCGATGCCGAGGACAAAAAGCACATTTTCAGTCTGTACTTCGACTTCTCGATCACCCGGGTTGTGGTGGGGGTGGCGCAAAATTACGAGCTCGACCTCTCTGCCGGGGACTTTGCCAAGTTGCTTGGGTTCGACAAAAAGGTTTTGAAAGACGCGACGAGCTTCACAGGAACCACGATTCCAAACATCACAAGGGGCGTCGACTGGGTCTTCCTGCACTGCGACCTGGTCACGCGGCGGGCGAACGACGTGCCAAGCGACGTTTTGTTCTCTTTCTCCACCGCGAACCTCGAGGTCAGCTTCCCTTTCATGAAAGAGCCCCTGCGCCCCAAATTCCATCCAGTCAACAAATCGCGGATCGACTCGGTGAGGATCCGGGTCACGGACGGGCGAAACACCCTCGACCTCAATGGCGCGGACGTGGCTGTGGATTTGATGATCCGAGAAATTTCTGATTGAAGAACTTCTGGTTGAAGAATTTCTGGTTGAAGTATACGATGAATTTGCCAAGCGAGTGGATGAAGTTTTTCGACCCGCGCGCCGGCCGGTATCGCGTCTAGCACAAAGGCACGGGTGTGGTCCGTGACACCCTCATGGACATTGGCAAACGTCTCAAAAAAGAAGCAGCGCCGGTTGTGAACAAAACCGCAAAGCCACCTTCAACCAAGGAAACAACTGCTGCGGTGGCTGAGAAGGGGGGCAGGAAAATCAGACAGTTATTGCGGAAACGCCGCAGGCCCACGACCCCACCCCGATCAGATGCAATGCTCAGACTGAGTCAAATTTTGGCAAACCAACTTTAAAGTTTCTGCCTCGGAGCAGAACATTCCTGCCATGGAGCAGGAAAATTTTTTGTCTTCGTATATCGCAATGTTCAGGGCACCACACTTGCCCGAGAAGGTTGATTACGAGCGAATCAATCTGGACACCCCCCTCACGTTTCCGGCCGATGGGCAAGCGCAGAAGAAAACCAGTCTGGTGTTCACGGTGAAAAACCGAGACGTCATCTACGACTGGTACAAGGCCTATATCCGGGTTGATTTCCAATTTCAGGCCACCGCCGACGGGGCATTGATTGCGGCTGACACGCGGTCGGCCCCATTCAACGGCTCTTTCTCTCTCATCAGATCTATGAGGGTAACATCGGGGGAGAAAGACCTGTACGAAGCCAACGGCATCCACAAAATAATTTTCATGAAAAACCTGCTGAAATATTCTGACGACTATGCCAAAAGTGTGGCCGAAGACGAGTGTTGGTATCTCGACACCGACGCCACAAATGTGACAGCGGCAGCCGCAACCAACCTCGACATAAGAGCCCGCGCGCTTCTTTCCCAGAGAGACCCCATCAAAACGGTCAAAACGGGGATTCCGATCAACCGCTTTTCGTTCTTTGAGGACCTGGAAGACAAGCTCTTGCCCCCGATGCAACTCACGTTCAACGTCGAGCTGCAGAATGACAACGAAATGATTTTCCAAAACGACGGCACCGCGCACCGAATTGTTACCCGAAGATTTGAGTTGTGGGTCCCCAAACTGCGGATGAAGCCTGCCGGCCAAAAGCTTGCCAATGAAAGTTTCCTGAAACCGACCCAGTGGCGCTCCTTGAAAGAACTGCTAGTCCCCGGTCCCGACAAAAGAGATGCGGAAGGGGAATGGACGATTTCCTCCGGCGTGACAAACGCCAAACACGTCTTCGTCTTCATTCAAAAAACGGCGTCGTTGAACAACTTCCAAGCGAACCCCTACTTCTTTGATACCTTTGCCCTCGATGGGGGGCGAAGTTGGCCACATGCCGCCTCAAGTACGGCAGCACCTTTTACCCCGAGGTGGAATATGAAGGAGAAGACCAACGACGGATCCGCCAGGATTTGATTGAGTACAGCTACAGACCAAATGACTACAACACCGGAACCCAGGTGAAGGCGGCCAACTACTCGACGCTTTACCCGATCGTTTACTTCGATCTCCGGGCAGCCCCACCAAGTATGTCTGGGGATGAGAAAAAGCTGGTTTTGAACTACCGGCTGAATCAAGCCGCCACAGCTGATTACAAAATGTTTGCTGCCGTTTTCTACGAGAAAGAGTTCGTCATAAAACAGGTTGGAAACGAGTTGGTTGTTGTTTGAGTTGTACTCCACCTCTGCGAAAATTCTTTTCTCTGATATAAAATGGCGACGGTGTATCACCCCTTCAAAATCAGGCTGACCGCGGGTCAAAAAGACATTCTTCGCCAAGCAGTTCTCCGAAAAGGCGCCGTGACTTTGCGCATCAAACCGGAACGAATTGGGCGCGGCGACGATCTTTTGCTGACCGGCACTCAAATCAACGGGATGCAAAAAGCGGCGGGTGAAGGAAAAGGCGCTGATCTGAAAATCAGCAAAGCACAAATCCGCAAAATTGCCGCGCAAAGTGGAGGCAACCTTTTCTCCACCGCGCTCAGTCTGGCCTGGCCTTTGCTCGCCCCTGCCGCCAAGGCTTTGGCAGCCGCGGGACTCAGCTTCTGCACGGAAAACTTTTGAAAAAGATTTTCGGAAAGGGTTTCGGCCCCCAGGAGGTGCAGCTCTTCAAACTCACACAAATGCTGTCCCCTGACCAGAAAAAAGACAATTGAAAAATTTCTTGTCGGCAAGGGAATGGTTCGCGGGGGCGGCGCCGCGCAATATGGGGGTTTTCTTGGCATGCTGGCTTCCATCGGCGTTCCCCTTGCAATCAGCCTTGTCCAAAAGATGTTAGGAAGCGGCATGCAAGTGCGGACGCGCCGCTCGGCGCCCCCTCGCCCACGCCTGCCTCCACCCCCTCTCCTCTCCAGAGGGCAGGGAATGCAAATGCGCCCTCCATCCGTATGGGGGCGATGGGAGGATTGGGAACGCCCGATCGTCGGTCGGGGGAAAATATTGAAGTTCAGAGACGCGCCGCTTTCCAACGTTGACCTGATGAATTGGTGCGAATATCTCGGCATCCCTCTCAAAGGCATCTTCTCTCGGGATGAGGCCAAGCCCCTGCACCATTCACCCTACATCATCAACCTGGACGATTTCGGAAGCTTGGGCACACATTGGGTTTGCTGTTGGAAAGGCGACGATATGGAGTATTTCGACTCCTTCGGGCTGCCGCCCCCAAATGAGTGGGAACAAGAAATGCGAAAGTTGGGCCACAAAACCTTCTTCGCAACGACAGCCAAATCCAATGGATCGGAAGTGTGAGGTGTGGGTACTTCTGCCTGCTTTACCTCAACGAACGCAACAAAGGCACGAGTTACAAGGATATTGTGAAAAGGTTTTCTGACGACGTGCATCACAACGAGCGGGATGAGTAAAATTATTTCATGAATATACCTTGACCAATGGCTGATTGGTATTGCCTGCGAGACAAACGCAAAACACCGAATGTTCCTGGGTCTTAAAGGGTTGTCATGACGAAAAACAACTGAAGAATGGGAAAAGCCAAGAGCGCGGTTTGTGGAATAACGAAAACCCGCTTCTTGCCAGGAAACTGACGGGGCCCTCTCATGCAGAGGGCGCTGGTGTTTTCACTGGCCTTGCTGGAACTGCGCTCGACTTCACTTTGCAGCATGGCGTTCCCTTTCTTGCGAAAAAGGGGGTGGAGGCTGAACGCAAAGTGGTCTTCAACATCAAAAGGATCTTCAGCAAGTTTTTGTTGGCGATTTTTTGCGCGTCCTGCGGCCGTTTGAAATTTTGTTTTGTTTGAACCATCAGAACATGAAACACACGTCACCCTCCCCAACCTCTGAATATGGGTCGTCGTAATCATATATGTCTCCTTCAAACGACCTTTCTCCGTCCCACCATTTTCCCAAAGCCCAAAACGTACATGACCCATCGGGGTGATAAACATCTTGCAAACACCTTCCAAACATGTCTTCCACATCCAAAGGGGCGCTGATCCTGTGCTCACGGTTGTTTTGCCAGCACACCCAACACCACCCGTGCATATCACACAAGCACAACATGTGACCTTTGTGAAGACACCTTCAATTTCACAATATTTCAAGCTCCAGGCCCCACAAAAGGATACGAGTTCTTTGTGCACTTCGCCCCACCCCATGTCTTTCTTGTCCTGCACTTTTACTTGGACAACACGAGTGAGGATTTTCTCCCGCAGCTCGGGTGGGAGTTGGTTAATGCGTGCATCGGCCATCGTCTGGTTTACCTTAAAGCAGCCTCTCTCTGATGGATGGCACACAAGGTATCAGGGCAGCTTGGAACCCGGATATATAAAGGAAAAAAGTTTGTTTTGGGCGCGCTGAAACAAAAAAGAACCCTCACAGGAACACACACATGTAAGGTGAGGGTTCTGATCACTGCGAAGGAGGAGGAGCAACAACCACACCCCATCCACCAAGGAGCGAAGCGACGAAGGTGGATGGGGTGTGGTTGTTGCGAGTGCGAGCTGTGTCAGAACCCTCACCTTACATGTGTGTAGAGTTGATGAGGGCACAGCGTAGAAATCAGGAGCGAATCATCTCATTTTACAAATCATCCATTATGTTATAATCCTGAAGTTCAACAACGCGAGGCGAGCGCTTTTTCGCTACTCATTATCAACAACGTTAAGCCCGTCAGTTTCCAAAAACAGCGGCGACCCAGGTGGTTATATTTATAACACAACCTTGCTTTACTGCGGATCATTGATCAACAGGAAGGATCTAAGACGATGAACAGCGTCAATTATTTTCCGCTATCGTATCCCGCTTTGTTTAGAACCAAACGGGCATCGTTTGAAAGTTGTATAACATCCCGTTATATTGCACTGTCTTCTTTTGGCTTAAGCTTTCTCACACGATTTTTTGTTTCGCCCCAGTCCGCCATCTTGAAATGGGTGTTGAAATCGACTACTCACTGCATTGAACATCATGTGTTTTTATAATTGTATATATTGAAAATTAATAACAAAGTAACATAGGACCGGCGAGGCTGTCAAAAAACAATGAGAAATATTTGTGTTGATACACCCAAGGTTACAATGAACGCGGTCCGCAGGTTGAGGTTCACTTTTCCTCGAGAGAAAATAAGGTATTAGTAGTTTGAGAGAAATGAAGCACATAACCGAACATGTCCACGCGTCTTATTGTATAAACAAGCATTCATGTAAAATGTGTGAAGGAATTCTTTCTTTCTTTTCCTTTTTCTTTTCCTTTGTTCTTTCTTTGAGGGCTGGGGCTTTAAATAACGAAACCATGGTTCACAATTTGCAAAGAAACACAGTTTCATAGAACTCATTCAATAGCCTCTTCTTTCTTCTTGTTCCTAGCTTTTCACCCAGGCGTCGTCGGTGAACGGTACCTTTTCGTCCCGGGGGAGGGGGGGGGGTGGGGGTGGGGGAGGGGGAAGGTGGGTGGCGATACTTGGGTAAATGTTTGCTGGGTATGTGCCGCTGGCCTCTCAGAACCCCTACCCAAATATAGACCCCATCTTAATCACTTCAGTTCGGGCTAATGTAATTTTCGTGATCCCATCTTAGTCACTTTTTGTTTATGCATCTACCTTGTAAAGCCCTTTAAGTAGGTCATCTTAAAATGAATTGACAAATTTGTTAAACTGAATGTAGAACACTTTAGTTTTCACCTACAGTTCAAACACTCTGGTACATTTACCCCCAAAATCCCGAAAATGTGCGACCCCATTCTAGTAACTCTATTGAAAATGCAACCCCATTTTAGTTAATCCAGTGGTGAAAATGCGACCCCATCCAGCGGCACATCCCATTAGCCTATTACTAGGGAGTGCCCCCCCTCCCCCGGCTTTTCGTATTCAAAATTGCCGCTGAATACAAATACCAATGACACAATGGTACAGGGTTAGTCGCGACCTAAAAATGTTCTCAAATATACAGGTGGTAAGGTACCTGAGATTTGAAAATTAAATAATAGATTCACTTCAGGTGAAGAATAAACCCTGTAAAAATGCGTTCCCAGTGCTTTAATTAAGCGGAAATTTTGACGGCATCACAGATCCGATTGTCATGCTATTGTCATCACATTGAACAAAGTTATTAAATTGAGAACTGGGAAGGCTAGTGTGATATGATTTATATCCTCCTTGTGTTGTTGTTGCTTTTTTATGATGATGTTTTTCATAACAAAAACACGGCTTACAAAATCTCACCGCGTTATATGGACTTAAAAAACTGAAAAATAAATAATAATTAAGAGCCTGTTTACAAAATCGTGTTGCACGAATTTTGACTTTTTCCAGCTATGATGCTAATGCTTTAGATTTATTTAGTAAACTTGGGTGGAGAAAATTAAGCACTCAGCGTGAAATGCAGAAAGCTCTTATGGTATTCAAATCCTTAAATGGTCTTACACCGGAGTATCTAAGCGAGCTGTTTTTCAACCGGTCTGACATAACTGAATACCTATTGAGGGACTCCGTGAACAAACTTGCTGTTCCATTGCCCCGCACCAACTTTTTGAAAAACAGTTACAGCGGTGCGGTACTTTGGAACAGCTTATCATCTGATCTGCGGCAGGCAGAATCACTCAACGACTTTACTCATCTACTTAACTACTTTTATCCTCTTCAACACGGCATTCATGTAAAGCATTTTTTATAGTTTTGATATTTTTAATGTTAGATATAGTTAGGTTAGTTAGGTTATGATGTAATTAAGATGGATTTTGTAACTGATGAATATACCGTGTCAAAATAAAGTTAACATACATACATACATACATACATACATACATACATACATACATACATACATACATACATACATACATACATACATACATACATACAGTTCATGGTGTTTACATGATCCCGGGGTGAAATGTGTTCACCCCGGGATGATTTCATCCCGGTCTTCAGCACCCGAATGAAATTTCATCCCGGGGTGAAACGTGACCAAAACTTTCATGTAAACGGCCTTCCAGGGATGAAAATGAGACTTTATAAGGGAGCATTTCGTCCCGGGGCGAAACTTTTTTCGTTATTCCCGGGATGAAACCACACATGTAAACAGCAATAAAAACTTGCTCCGGGAGGAAACTCATCATATCCCGGCCAGGGATGACTTTCCTCCCATGTAAACGCAGCCTCAGACGGCAAACCAAGTAGTTACTTGTTACACTGAATTTCCACTGATTTATTTCTGATGGTGAAGTTTTCCACAAATACCGTCAAAGCTCTATTAAGCCCCATGGGTGCTTATTTAATTTCAGGCCTCATTAACGGGAGGCTTATTAGGAAGGGGACTTAGGGCGTTTTCGTCTTCATATAGTTCTAGTTCCTTAGTTCTCTAGTTCTTTAAATGTACATAAATTTAGGCTGTTAATATTTTGTGTCTTTATTTTTTGTATATAACCTTTTATTGTATATTCTATGTTACGTAATGACCTCAGGGCTCCTGTTGATAGCAGAGATGCTTTGTAAGCTCCCTGAAGGGACTACTCTGCGGTCTTACCTATTTATTTTGCTTTTAAATAAAGGTGTCTATCTATCTATCTATCTATCTATCTATCTAGTACAAAACTCAAACAACTGCAGTGAAACTTTATTATTTCATAATAACGAGCAGTAAACAGTATTATGTGTTTGAGTGTATATTTGTTTAAAAACATACCCACTGGGCTGCATGAAGTGGATTTCGTAAGAGGGAATAGGAGGGACTAATTACAAAATCTCGTGTGCTAAAGGGGCGGGGGCTTATTAGAGGTGGGGGCTTATTACAAAAACCGACTTTCAAACGGGGGGCTTATTAGAGAGGGGAGTTAATAGAGACGGGGGGGCTTAGTAGAGCTTTTACGGTAGACCTTCTTTTATATAGCTGCTTTATTTTGATTCCCTAACAAAAGAAAACAGAAAATTAAACCCCTTTTGCCTGTAAAAACTCCAGTTGGAAGATCGCCTGGGAAGCGCCGGGAGGGACGTAAGAGCATGAGGGGGGGGGGGGGGGGGGAGGGCAGAATTTGGGCATTGACTTGCTTTGAAAACGGCCACACAGTTTCGTTTCCTACTTTCAGAGTAAATTGACTGTACGTATAACCGAGAATGTCGATGGTAAGCTTTGCGGCAAATGAATGTTATCGTTATGTTTGACTGGGCTGGAATGCTAACATCAACGATTTGCGCCTTAAATTGTAAAAGAAACAAGCAATCGCACATTAGCGAAAGTACTTAGTACTTAGTACTTAGTACAGCCAACAAACAAAGTTTTCATCACGGATATAGAACTTCAGGAATAGACCATTTCCGAATTACCTTTGGCCTCTTTTTCAAAACGAGTCTTGGTGCTCATCTTTTCATATGAAAATTAGTTTTCATTCACATGTAAATTAGTTTTCATTCACATGTAAATTAAACTCATGGTTGTGCACCAGGCCTCGCTTTGAAAAAGAGGCCAAAGGTAATTCGGAAATGGCCTATTGATACACCAGGGAGATAGACTTAGCATGCTATACTGTGATGTGACAGAAGCAAAATTGCAAAAGAAACTTCACAAAGAAGATCAGGCGCTTCAAAGTCTAGGTTTCACAGTTTTGCTCTTCTGGAAGCCAATAACTGTCAACGAGTCTTAAAATGAGACATCTACTTCTGTCACATCACAGATGAAGAGGTTATCCTTTATCGCTAAGTAATAAAACCATTTACTTTACTGCGCTTCTCAATCAGAAAAGTCGGACACAAACATTGATTTTCCCAGTTCTAACTTTAGCAGCCTAAAATATCACCGTGAATCGCGATAAAACGACAATCATGATGTCATTCCATCATCCACCAATCACAGATTACAGACCTACATCTCTTCTTTGATGCTTTGGCTAGGCCGCACACTTGAGCACTATCTATTTTTATATTGTCAGTATGCACAAGGTGGCCTCAACTAAAAGCCTGGTGGCCTGGTGGTGGTACATATTGTACTTCTTATAAATTGTTAATGTATTAGGATAAAAGGCAAATAAATAATGATGATGATGATGATGATGATGATGATGATGATGATGATGATGATGATGATGAATAAACTTTCTGAGAAAATTGTATATAAAAGGGTTCTCAAATATTTGGACAAGAACAATGTATTGTTCCAGAGCCAATATGGGTTTCGAACACACTTGTAAAATGAGGGTTCTGGGACAGTTTCGCACAATAAAATACATATCAAACAAAACCTTGTCTCTTCGCTCCTCGGCTTTGTTTGATGTGTATTTTATTGTGCTTACTGCTCCCATAACCCTCATTTTACATGTGTGTGTAAGCAAACCGGTTTTAACCGGTTTGAACCAGTTCTGCAGCCAAAGCAATGCAATTTGTCCTACCACATCACCCCTATTGAACAAACGTGCACACATTATATACCCCAAGATTGCAGCAGCACTTTTTGGTGATGAAGTGCTTGCCGAGTTTTACGGATATGAAGAGCCGGCGGGGGTAAACCCCGGGGTGGGGGGAAACCCCGGGCCGCCCGCCCAAGCCCGACTTGACAAACTCGAACAATTAGCAAAACAAGAGGAGTTCTATTCGTTTGCAGAATTACAAAAATCTGCTGTTTCAACGGATGATGAAAATGACTACTGGGATTACGATGATGATGATTCTGAGTCAGAAGAAGAGCAAAAAAAGAAGGAAGAAGAAGAGCTGGAAAAAGCACGCGAAGAATTGGAATATATGAACTCTCTTTGCGAATGTTGTTTTGTTCCAAGAGAGTTCTGTTCTGCCGCTGATGATGATTTCATTCTTCCACCAGGGATTATAAATAACCACTTGATTCGCTATTACATTCTTAAAGAATTTCCAAAAAAAAAAAAAACGAAGAACGGGGAGAAATGGGTTGGGATGAGGTGAATGAAGTTATTTGTATGGCCCCAGTTTGTGACAGAAAGGAACGAATCACAAGAATAGTATATTCAAAATATAGACCATGTTCTTTCAATGGGCTTTGTGACTTATGCCCCAAACTAGGAGACAAAAAACATTATATTGAACCGCCCTGGTTTGACCCCGAAGAATATGAAGAAGAATTTTTGAAACGCATGTGAGAGAAAACAAAACATTTTTGTGGCACCGGCTCACACAAAGCTGGTTTTTGTTATCCCACAGCTTTTACATTTCGCCGTTACAATTTTCCTTCCATTTTTTGTTGTTTTAAATTTTATTTTGCCCTTAACATTGGGTGTTTTCTTACCTTCCTTCACACAGTAAAGATCCTCCATGACCTTCAATATTTGTTATAAATTTTATTATAAATTTTGTTATAAATTTTATTATAAAACTTTACTCGATCTTTAACCCGAACGTAATTAGCATAATTGACAGGAACTTTGTTGGGGGTTTCCCTTTTGAATAACTCATCGAATTACATCATAACTTTTTGGAGCTAAAAAAGGCTTTTGTTTCAATTCACATTCCTTTGGGCTTAACTTTTTTCAAGCCCAAAGGAATTTTAGCCTTCAAGAATGTAAACAAACATGCAAAGATCCGCCATCTATTTTTTTTCTGCATCTTTCATCGCTTCAACAAATTCAAAGGCAATTTGTTTTACTTGCCTTTGCCAAACAGGCGTTGAAAGCTCAATGAAAAAACAGCTAATAGCATGGAACAGAGCAATTATTTTACCCCTATATAATGTAACCATTAGCCATTTATTCAATTTACATTTTCAGAAAACTTATATAGAATTTTGCGTTTTTTCACTCAAAACTTAGTTCAAACCTGCGCTCGCTGCGAGTTTTTTTCTGAATTCCTCGCGAACCTCGTCCCTTATTTTTTTAAGGTCTGGTGGCGTCGGAGCGGGCTGTTTTTTTGGCGAACTTTGCACGCAAAGCTTCTTTCATTTGGGTATAGCTTTTCATTTCATGTGTTGCATGTTTGAACTCAATATCCGTTACCCGATTATCATCGAGCGCCTTGGAAACAAAAGCATTTATTGTGTCATGCTTTGCAACGGCCAAAGCACTCAGTCTGTTGTGTATATTAACGTTTCTGTCAAGCCGTTTGTTGACACTAGTCAAAACGGTGGAAACCGCACCGCAAACACCACCCACAACACCGAGAGGAACACTGACCACAATTCCAACGCCAGTCAGTGAAGAGGCGACAGCCCCGGAAGACAGAGCCGTTTGTTGCAACCCCAAGACCGGCAACAGCATAGCTGCAGGCCTTTTGAGCCTTTTTGTATTTTTTTAGCACAACTCTGTAATGCTCCGCCTCATCAGAAATCTGTTTTTCAATTTTGCTGAGCTCAGTCAGCCGAAAAGTTTCAGCATTGGGAAGAATGGGATAAAGCGGTGTATACTGCTGTTCTGCTATACTTTCGGGTGGAGCAGACGCCTCTGGGACAAATGGCATCACATCCTCATTCGGCATGGTTTATAAATAGTCAATTTTTTTTTCTTTAAATTATCATCAACTCAAATAAAAAAGCATTTATAAAAAAGAACTAAATAATAATGGAAAGTTTACTTCCGTGATTTGTCGTCTTAAACTTGGCTGCTAGTTAACCTGCGATCAGGCTCAATTTTCGTTTCGATGGTAAACCTTTCCCGCGGGAAAGGCGAAACGAAAAATAGAGCCTGATACAAGTCTTCCACGGAACGTCTACCGCCCACTTTTCTGATTGATTGACATTTTTCAAAATCAGCCAATCACAGTTACTTCCGTTACGCGAGCTCTCGCGCGTGAAGTGATGTGGAATGAAGACGACGCCATTTTTGTTTTGCGAATGCCTTGTTCCTGGTTCATTGTTGTTGGGGAATATTTGCGGTTTTGGGCCCAAAGTAAGCGTTTATAACGTACGAATTTTATGAACGCCGGGAAAGGCGATATGTATCTCCAAAGCCTATGTGATGATGTCGGTTGAAGGAAGCTGAGGTGATTAATGTTGTCGATGTATTTTATGTCTTCCCTTCGAAATACAATAGTAAAGACTTTTTAGTAAAGAGTCGAGAGTGTTGTTTTATTTTAGTTGTGGAGAAACAGGATTTTGCCGTTCACTCGTTTATTAAGTTTTAGCTTTTGAAGCTCGCTTACCTTTAATTTGAACAAATGAATAAATGTAGGTCGGCCTTGATGTATTCTTTTAATGTAATTTAATTTATAAAACAAATTTTGTAGTATTACTAAAACGCTGATGGTACTCTGTTGTTGAACTCATTCAGTGGGATAACAAAGTGATTTTTTCTCAAGTGCTTGGCTTCTAAGGAGCCATTTTTATTAACCACTTTCTTAGCTGTTTATCAGAGGCTCCATGTGTGATAGTTATATTGATAGATAACTTTATTCAGTGGATGAGAGGTATTTATACACTGGATGGCTAATTATCCACTGGAAAAATATCTGAAATTTTTAAGTGTAGCATGAACCTGTGATCCTTGATTCAATGAAAGGTAGAATCAACTAGCCTGAAGGGCAATTGGATAAATCCAACCCATTGTTGTCTTTGCATGCTGACCATGACTGAGCAGAAACAGTAGTAGTAAATATATGGGTGGCTGATGGATTACCCAGTCTCTCTAAATACACCTATTTACTCCTCTCTAAGGGGGAGGCCAAGCATCTTCTTGCCAACAAGTCTTTTAATAGTGAGCGAAAAAAGGGAAACAAGCCATTGGATTTCCAAATGCAACACCTAAATTTTTCACTGAAAATGGTTCTGAAATCACTATTGGGAAACATCACAAAAAGATCAGCACAGAGGGTGGCACGTTCCCTTGGAGATATTTGCTATGTTATCAGTCAGTCATAAGGCCTCTGGGAAACAGGTGGTTGGTCTACCCCCCAACCTTGACCCTGAAATGTATGTTAAGACAGAGCACAGAATTTGGGAACTATACCGCTTACTCTTTTCATCAAGTGTGTAGGTTCTTTTATGTACCCTTCATGTTTAAATTACGTGTAAGGGTGAAACGGCCCATAGACTATAATCTCACTAACCAATGACCTGATCATCTGACCTGAGACATGTTGAGAACCCAGCCAGCTTGATCCAAACAATTATTTTAATTAACACCATGGTTTGCTGTCTGGTCTGGGATTCAAACCAGCAACCTGTTCCTCAGCAGTCCAGTGCTAAGAAGTATGCTGTTATTCTGTAATTCATTAACTGCATGGAGAAACAACTTGGAAGGAGAGGTAAGTTAGGACATCTAGCTTTCATCAGGTTAATGTTTCATTAATTCAACAAAGGCCTGTAATGCTTATGCAGTAGAACAGTCTTTGTGGTGCATTTCAAACTACTGCACCTTGCACTGGTAATTTTTGCAATGGGAGTTGTCATGTTTTACATTTTTGTGGAGGATGTAACCAACAATTTACTCCTTTAAGCTCTATTCAATTTATTTCCTCTATTCTCGCGTAGATTTCTCTTGCTACAATTAACGTTGGGGTTTCAAATAAGTCACTGGTTTTTCTGAGTTGAATGTATTACTATCAACAAGATAATTGGCACTTTTATGCTGTGCTCACGAAATTTTGTTAAGTGACAATTCAATTTAAGCTTAAATTTAATTTGGAGATTAAAAAGCCTGTTTAAATTTATAAACTAAGTCAACTTGACTGACGTCCACTGTGAAGTTACTGAAAGCCCTTCCATCGTACTTTTTCTATGGCCGGTCATTCTGCTATTTATGTGATTTTTTATATCAACATCAAGACACATGTATTTTATTACTCCCTAAAAAGAAAAACTTTATTTTTGGTGGTGTGAATTAGCCATCTGTGTTTTATTTATGTTGTTGTTCCAGAGGAGAACAAACGATAATAGATAACTTTACGGCCTTACGTAAATGAATGGTACAAAACAAATTTAAAAGAACTTGCATTATGCTTTCAAAATGTTTGTCCATTGAATGAGTGTCTTCTCTCGCATCCTAACATCGAAACCAATGAGTCTATGATCTTGTACTTATAAACTGAGCTTCGATATGTCTTGCTTCTCGTTGAATTGTTCTTGAATACAAACCTGCCAGCTTCCAAGTCTTTATACTGTTGTCCAGCTTTCGCAACTTGTCAGAACGGTTCGTCTTTATCATTCTTTATGAAGATCATTCCGCGAATCTTTCAAGTGAATCCAGTATGTACATTAAAAAAACTAATAAAATTTTCACTCTCCGCTAATTTAGATGAAAATAGAAAGATTCTGTTGTTTTGTGTTATAAAACTAAAAACAACTTGAGATTTCTCATCGTCCGTTAATGGCGGCTCAGTCACGAGAAGATTTGGCGAGAGCCTCGCGAACACGCATCTTAGTGACTTCCGGTTATTGAATCAGCCAATCAGATTTCGTCCAAATTCTGGACGAAGCCACAGACTCCCGTGAGACTTTGTATCAGGCCCAATTGTAGCGAGCGCCGACATAAGAGGACATAAGAGCGATGCTTCAATTGGGCCTGATCGCAGGTTACTGCTAGTTGTTGCCGTTTACTTTTCTTTAAAGTTGAAGTTTGTCTTTATATTTCACATAAAATGGGCACCACCATGTCTTATCCCAAAAATATACACATTTAGAACATTCATGTTCATTATTAACTCTTATTTCTACTTTCCATTTATTTTTAAAATCGTTAGACCACCAGTGATTTTTGCTTTTTAACAGACAAGCAAGGCAACATGGTCTTATATGTCATATATGGTAGTTTTATTTGAATAACGCTTGTGTGGCATTTTTTTCAATTTCACAAAATGGGGCATCTTTGAAAAAACATCGAAGCTCGTTGCGTACATTATGCCACTTTCTTTTTTTATCTAAAACTTGCGCCTTTATTGTTTCATAAAGGATAATTTCCTTTATCTCTGGCGGTAAAAGGCTCACCCAAAAAAGTATATCCACTGTAAACTTACCCATATATAATTAAATTATCATCAACTCAAAGTAAAGTTTTTGTCCGCGGAAATCAAACATTTCTCCATTTTCATCTGTAACCGAAAGCGTCACACTGTTCACATGTTCACTCGTCGAAGCGGCGCGAAAGACTTACTGTTCGGGTGCAAGATAGTTTATTGTTTCGAAAGCCTCCCCCACAATGTCAAACTTGGCAAGAAGGTTTGTTTTTGCCCCATTCAACAAATTTTGGTCTTTGTCAATCAAATCGCAGTACACAAAGAATACACTTGGGACGTTGAGTTTTGAAATAAATGCATCCGTCTCAAGCCGAAATGAGACGCCAAGAAAATCTTGCAAATTTTGAGAAAACTGTAGTTTTTCATTTTCAGGGTTGTTAATCGCAACAGCGCCAGTGGGGCTATTTGCTTCGGCATTTGCACTGGAGAGAAGCTGTTTAAAAATAGAATTAAGAGTTTTTCCAGACCTTTGGGTTTGTAATGCCCTGGGGGAAACCCTTTTCTAGACCGTATTTGATTATGGGCATTTAAAGCCGAAATTGTTCCACTACTTTTAAAATCAAGCCAAGAATTGCAAAGAGAGCAGGAAATAAGCTGGACATAATCAGCTTTCGGAACCCGCTCGTCGAAATAGACGATGCAGGGGTTGTCAGTTGTGGAAATAGTGATCACAACCATTGTATTTCAAGTAAAGATAAATATCTAATTGAAAATATCACCCTTTCATAAGATGGCAAATTTTTTGCTGTGGATGCAAACGCCAGAGGCTCGCCAAATTTCAAAAAAATGCAGAAGACAAGGCTTGGGCCGAGTTTTTGTCGAAATTCCCCAACGCCGACAAGAGCAAATTCATCGCGGAAGCCCACTTTGCCGAAAACCACAAGGCAGTAGCGGAAATTATGTACAAAGCTGGGCCCGACTATCTGAAAAGTGTTTTCGGTTCAGAAAAAAAATATTGGCCCCAAGCAATGAAACAGGCACTGGGAATACAACCAAGCGGCGGTTTTCCATCACAGCTTTCATCTGTTTCAGGTCGTCCTCCACAAACAATCCCAGCGGTTGATTTCACAGAAAACATTCAATCGCAGATCGGCGAAAAGTTGAACGGTTTGCAAAAAATTTATGTCACACCCACAGACTTTTTCACAACACAGTACAGGCAGATTTTTAAAGACACAAAGATAACATTGAACACATCAAAAGTTGCTAGAAAACGGCTCGGCGGCCCACACATGGGGTTTTGGCCTCAACAGCTGAACTTTGCGTTTTGGTGTGTAACAACAGGCTGTGGGGTTTCAGTAGTGTATTAGGGACCGGTTACTCCTTTTTTTTGCGGTGGTTTCTCATTAATGTCGATGACGTAATTATAGTGGATGTATTTCTTTACACAACAGAGACAGTGGATGAATTCCTTAGGATAATAACAGTGGATGTATTTCTTTACATAACAGAGAGCGGATGAATTCCTTCGCATACTAATAGCGGATGTATTCCTTTTCAAAACAGAGACAGTGGATGACTTCCTTCGCAACCTCTCGCTGATGTTTGCTAAAGTTATTTTTTTTTTAACTCTACAAAGACGGTAGTCGTCACGTTATTAATGTGATAATGGTTAATTGAAAAACTCTATTGTTTCCCAAACCATAAAAGCGCGTTCTGTGCCGAACACATCATTCATAAACGTCTATCGGTCGAGTTATTTCTTTGGTGAGCTGTTTCCAAACATGGAAGTTGAATCTAGTTCTAAACCTTTCTTGACGGTTGACGAAGTGGAACAAGTTCAACGGTAGATGATAGCCAGTCTTGTCGGTCAGATATTACAGCTTACTTAGGTGGCTATACTAGACTCACTGATCCATGAAGAAAAAGTAAATCGCTGCAATGGCTGTGCTATTCAACATCCCAGTCAAATACAGCACTCCTGTCTGATGATGGATAGCGAAGATGCTTGGATGTATTTCCGAGATGACGTGTCGGACAATCCCGACTGGTTGTTACAAAACTGCGTTCTCTTCCATCTCAATACTGAAAATCCCGATGCTATCTGACCTCTCAGCTTTGGCGATGAGAGACGTGAGAGAGAAAATAAATTTTTAGCTAACTTTTCTTGTTTTCCGCTCCGTTAGTCACGCACGCGTTATGCAAAACGGATCTCAGCTCTTCTCTCAACCCTATATTTGCATACAAACTCTAAAGTAAAAAAGCCCATGGGACATCCTTGAAACCACTGCCATTCAACAACGACAATAGACGGCTTAAGTTATTTGGAACGATCAATATAAACACGCGACAAATATGAACAAGAGGCTACAATTAGCCTAAACCCGGGCTTGCAAAAAACAGTATTGTATCCCTAACTTAGTGCTAAACAAAAGAATAGAGGGAAGTCTGTCTTTCTTACATCGGACGCATTGTGTTTAGCTTGTGTTGGAGTCTATTTCTTTAGACCCCTATCAACATATATTCCTCTAAAATACAGCTCAACCATTGAGCACAATAATTATAAACACTTGTAAAAAAATATTTCTAAAAGAACAAGAAAAAGAGAAACAGAAAAAATAAAGCCCGTGATATATACCACTAAAAGACATCGAACCCGGGTTAGCTGCGTCACAGCAGGAACAACGACCTTTAGGCCACAGAGGTTTATCGTTATGCAAGATGATAAAAATAGTGTATTGATTCCAAAAAAATAAAAAACTAAGCACACTTGTTTTCGCTTCGATGGATAATTGTTTGAGAAAGGAAACGCTTATCGAACGATGTAGGATTTTTTCGCATAAATGTGAATGGAGTCTCGGTGAAATGTGAGTAGAAAATTAATTAGCAGAGTAAAACTGTTTACAAATACGTCAATCCAGGTCATTTGAAACACAAGAAAGGAACGTTTCTGGAAAGTTTCAAGGGACGCTAGTACATTTAAAACTAATCGCTTATCATTCAAAAATTAAAGTCCAGAAATTGAGATATTGTGGCAAAATAGTAAATAAACTACCTGTCAAAGTCTCAGGGGTGTGTGATATCCCGTACGAGTTTATTCAACAAAATGTACATCTCGATGGAGCGGATACCACAGGGAACCCAGACAATCTGTTTGTGTGACCCTTGTTATTTTATAGTAAATGTATGGGATTTACCGTATGTCTCATGCTCTAGCGACGAATCGCTAATATATTGTATTGAACAACGCTAAAAAAGTTTAAATTGTCTCACCTGTGGTGTACTGTCGTCCTTTTGCCTCAACAATGATATTTTAAGCGATTTTGTCGGGTTTTGTCTTCGCGCCAACTGTGCCTCATAAGAAATGAAAAGGGTGGAAAGACCTTTGAACGGCTCCAGCACCGAGCCAGCGCCGAGGCGATTTTTCCCCAGAAAATCGCATCGCTCAGCTTCCAACACAGCGCAACATAACGGCCGAAATATTCACGCTTCTTCTCGTGCTTCTCGATCGGAAATCCGCCCAAGCGGTCCCGAAATAGCCCTTGAATAAATTCAAAATCAAGTGATCGAAATGCGTAGCAAGATCTTCATGTGCCAGCTGGAAACCGTCCTGCTGATTGCCTGTTTTTGATTGGACACCGTTTAACAATAAACGATTCAAAATACATACGGTTGTGGGAAGTTTAATAAGTTATTATTTAACGGCGTCCAATCAGAAAAAAGGCAATCAGCACGACGGTTTCCAGCTGGCACATGAAGATCTTGCTACGCATTTCGATCACTTGATTTTGAATTTATTCGAGGGCTAGTTCGGGACCGCTTGGGCGGATTTTCGATCGAGAGGCACGAGAAGAAGCGTGAATATTTCGGCCTTTATGTTGCGTGGTTTGGAAGCTGAGCGATGCGATTTTCTGGGGAAAAATCGCCTCGGCGATGGCTCGGTGCTGGAGCCGTTCAAAGGTCTTTCCACCCTTTTCATTTCTTATGAGGCACAGTCGGCGGCGAAGACAAAACCGACAAAATCGCTTGAAATATCATTGTTGAGGCAAAAGGACGACAGTACACCACAGGTAAGACAATTTAACTTTTATTTAGCGTTTTTCAATACATATATTTAGCGATTCGTCGCTAGAGCATGAGACATACGGTAAATCCCATACATTTACTATAAAATAACAAAGGGTCACACAAACAGATTGTCCGGGTTCCCTGTGCGGATACGGGAACACGGCAGTCCATCTGGAGTTAAATTTTGGTCATGTTAAAAGCTTTCTTCTCGCTGTTGAACTTGCAAACATTCGTATAGACACTTCTCTTAACATATTAGTTGTTCAGACTTCAAACACACAAGGTGAATCGACGTTTCCGATACGTGACAACAGGCATCATTCTTGCTGTTGATATGAGATTTACACTCGAATCACTCGGCCGTGAAAGGTCAACTCCCTTTGTCTGTAGTCTCTAATTTTGGCGCTCCCCTCGCGTCGCGTCACCTCGCAACTTCGCGCGGGCACGTGCCCCCACAATCCGTCGCCAAAATTAGAGACTACTCGCTGTCTACTGAAGCAGACACGGGGAAACACGGCAGTCCATCTGCCGTTAAGTTTACTCATGTTAAAACTTTCTTCTCGCCGTTGAACTTCCAAACATTCGCATAGACACTTCTCTTAACATATTGTTTGTTCAGACTTCAAAAGCCACAAGATGAATCGACATTTTCCCATACGTGACAACACGCATCACTGTTGTTAAAAATAGTTAGCGCTTGCGCAGAAACGCCGGAAGTGCCATTTGTGGATGATACTCGACGACGAAAAAAAGAAACCGTCGGTAGTTTAAGACCCGGGCGCCGCGCGAGACGCGCGCAGCCCGGGTAATTACACGTTTCTTGAGAGACAAACATAAACTTTATTGTCTTTTCTCAGCGAATACAGAAACAATACAGAAAGTGATTTGAAAATGAATAAACGTCAGTCATCCTCTTAAAATTCGTGTGGAGGAAAATTCAATACTCTTCATCTTCGCTTGGAAGATAATGACTCTTCTTAAAAGTTTCTGAATCAAAGTGTTGCACTGCGTGACAACAAGAATTTGGAACAACACGTTTCTTGAATCATTATTAGCGAATACAGAAAGATTAAAATACACAATGAATAAAAATCAATCAAGTTTCTCTATACTGCAAAAGACTTTAAACTTTCCCTCGCCGGATATTTTCTAGTAAAGTTATATCAAAGATTTCCCTCCTTCTCCTCCTCCTCCTCCTCCTCCTCCATTCTGTTATTTTCCCTCCTCCTCCTCCTCCTCCTCCTCCTCCTCCTCCTCCTCCTCCTCCTCCTCCTCCTCCTCCTCAATGCTATTATTTTCCCTCCTCCTCCTCAGTTCCATTATTTTCTCTCCTCCTCCTCCTCCACCTCCTCCTCCTCTTCAATTCTATTTTTTCCCTCCTCCTCCTCCTAAATTCTATTATTTTCCCTCCTCCTCCTCCTCCTCCTAAATTCTATTATTTTCCCTCCTCCTCCTCCAGAACCACCACGACCACCACCACCGCCACCACCACCACCGCCGCCACCGCAATTCTATTGTTTTCCCTCCTCCTCCTCCTAAATTCTATTATTTTTCCTCCTCCTCCTCCAGAACCACCACCACCGCCACCACCACCACCACCACCATCACCACCACCACCACCACCGCCACCACCGCCACCACCACCACAATTCTATTGTTTTCCACCACATGATCATGGATTCTAAATCACTAGGGACGCCTTCGATAAAGTTGATGTTGGGAATAGTTTTAAGCATTTCATCGAAGGCGCTCCTGAAAATATCATTTGGTGTTATGGCATTTACCAACCAGCCTACGATGAAATGCTTAAAAACTATTCCCAACATCAACTTTATCGAAGGCGTCCCTAGTGATTTAGAATCCATGATCATGTGGTGGAAAACAATAGAATTGTGGTGGTGTGCGGTGATGGTGGTGGTGGTGGTGGTGGTGGCGGTAGTGTGGTGGTGGTGGTTCTGGAGGAGGAGGAGGGAAAATAATAGAATTTAGGAGGAGGAGGAGGGAAAACAATAGAATTGCGGGTGGCGGTGGTGGCGGTGGCGGTGGCGGTGGCGGTGGCGGTGGCGGTGGCGGTGGTGGTGTGGTGGTGGCGGTGGTGGTGGGTAGTGGTCGTGGTGGTTCTGGAGGAGGAGGAGGAGGAGGAGGGAAAATAATAGAATTTAGGAGGAGGAGGAGGAGGAGGGAAAATAATAGAATTGAGGAGGAGGAGGAGGAGGGAAAACAATAGAATTGCGGTGGCGGCGGTGGCGGTGGCGGTGGTGGTGGTGGTGGTGGTCGTGGTGGTTCTGGAGGAGGAGGAGGGAAAATAATAGAATTTAGGAGGAGGAGGAGGAGGAGGAGGGAAAAAAATAGAATTGAAGAGGAGGAGGAGGTGGAGGAGGAGGAGGAGGGAAAATAATGGAACTGAGGAGGAGGAGGAGGAGGAGGAGGAGGAGGAGGAGAAGGAGGGAAATCTTTGATATAACTTTACTAGAAAATATCCGGCGAGGGAAAGTTTAAAGTCTTTTGCAGTATAGAGAAACTTGATTGATTTTTATTCATTGTTTATTTAATCTTTCTGTATTCGCTAATAATGATTCAAGAAACGTGTTGTTCCAAAACATTCTTGTTGTCACGCAGTGCAACACTTTGATTCAGAAACTTTTAAGAAGAGTCATTATCTTCCAAGCGAAGATGAAGAGTATTGAATTTTCCTCCACACGAATTTTAAGAGGATGACTGACGTTTATTCATTTCAAATCACTTTCTGTATTGTTTCTGTATTCGCTGAGAAAAGACAATAAAGTTTATGTTTGTCTCTCAAGAAACGTGTAATTCATATTTGTCGCGTGTTTATATTGATCGTTCCAAATAACTTAAGCCGTCTATTGTCGTTGTGAATGGCATGTGTTCAAGGATGTCCCCATGGCTTTTTTAACTTTAGAGTTGTATGCAAATATAGGGTTGAGAGAAGAGCTGAGATCCGTTTTGCATAACGCGTGCGTGACTAACGGAGCGGAAAAACAAGAAAAGTTAGCTAAAAATTATTTTCTCTCTCACGTCTCTCATCGCCAAAGCTGAGATGTCAGATATAGCATCGGGATTTTCAGTATTGAGATGGAAGAGAGACGCAGTTTTGTAACAACCAGTCGGGATTGTCCGACACGTCCATCTCGGAAATACATCCAAGCATCTTCGCTATCCATCATCAGACAGGAGTGCTGTATTTGACTGGGATTTGAATAGCACAGCATTGCAGCGATTTACTTTTTCTTCATGGATCAGTGAGTCTAGTATAGCCACCTAAGTAAGCTGTAATTCTGACCGACAAGACTGGCTATCATCTGCCGTTGAACTGTTCCACTTCGTCAACCGTCAAGAAAGGTTTAGAACTAGATTCAAACTTCCATGTTTGGAAACAGCTCACCAAAGAAATAACTCGACCGATAGACGTTTATGAATGATGTGTTCGGCACAGAACGCGCTTTTATGGGTTGGGAAACACATATAAGTTTTCAATTAAACCATTATCACATTAATAACGTGACGACTACCTTTTGTAGAGTTAAAAAAAAAATAACTTTAGCAAACATCAGCGAGAGGTTGCGAAGGAAGTCATCCACTGTCTCTGTTTTTGAAAAGGAATACATCCGCTATTAGTATGCGAAGGAATTCATCCGCTCTCTGTTATGTAAAGAAATACATCCACTGTTATTATCCTAAGGAATTCATCCACTGTCTGTTTGTTAAAGAATACATCCACTATAATTACGTCATTGACATTAATATATTCCACCGCAAATTTAATGAGAAACCACCGCAAAAAAGGAGTAACCGGTCCTAATACACTACTGGTTTCAAGAGATATTTTAACCGGTGACGTTTTGGGGAATGCCCCAGGAGCCGAGCAACTCCGCTCCTTTTATCTATTTCACGTTTATTTCACACAAGGCGAATTCTTTTCGAGATGGGCGGTATTCAAAGCATAAATCCAACTGTTTCCTTTTTTCTTGTGCTCCTTTTCAAGAGCTTTTTTCTGGTTTTTAAGTCTTTGAATTTTTTCTGTATCCAAATTACCATGTTTATCTTCAAGAGCTTCTCTCCGCTCATCAATTTGTCTCATTTGGGTTCTGATTTTATTCATATCATCTTTGATCTTTTCACTTGTATCTGCCGCAGATACAGCTTCTTCCAGTTGTTTTTCTTTTTCAGCAGTTTGTTGTACAACATCTGCGCGCATTTCATAAATTGACTTTCCGAGTGCATTTTTTTTTATTCGTGAGTCTTGGATTCAACTGTTGTTCATTCGTACCCCTTTTCATTGTGAACAGGTCGTATGACTTTTTGCCAACGCCAACCATTTTGACTCGAAGCCTTCCATTTGGGCCGTAAGCTAATTCAAGATCGGTTGCACTGATGTTAGGAAATAAATTTTTTGCAGAAATCCAAGCCAGTTCACTCGAGGCCTGAGCGCCGCCAAAAGATGTTTCATCAAAAGATGTGTCTGGCGGCCCAATTTTTTTCGAAATGCCATGTTTGAAATGGAATTTCTTCACCATCATGATATGGTGTGGATGATTCTGGTTGGTTGAAAGGTCGAGTCGTGTCAACCTCTTCACCTTCATCATCATCATCTTTCTCATCCAATAAAGGATCGAGATAACTATCGTCGGGCACCCTACCCTCTGCCATTGCGTAATATATTAATTTTTTAATTTCCAATTGAATTTTTAACAGCAGATTATATTATGGCCGCCGTTGACCTTCTTCCGTCGCGCAAAGAAAAAATTCAAGGCGCCATGAAAGCCGAGCGCAAGGTTAACCGAATAACATTTGACAAAAGTGAAGCCAGCCCCGGCGAGACTCTTTATGTTTCGGTTCCCAAACTCAATGAAAACGAGGTCCTCGTCCCCGGCTCTCTTTCCCTGCTATTCAACATTGATTTAACCGGCGGCCACGCCAACAACCATCTCGTGCAAAACGTCTCGCGGGCGCTGGTTGACAAGCTGGTCGTGAAGTACGGGGGCACCATTCTGCAGGACACGGTCGGCTACGGCGTTTACAAAATCTGGGAGGACCTTTTCCTTTCCCAAGAGGAGCGGGACAACATGCTGCTTGAGGGAATCCAGAGCGATGACCTCAACAAGATTCGCTCAGGTGCCGGCGACAAGAAAAACCTCAGGTGTCGATGCAGAAAACAAACTAAAGGGCATTTATAAGAACAAGTACCGCTTCCGGCTAGACCACCAGATCCTGTCTGACCACGGAATCTTTTACCCCCAAGCTCTTTACAACAATCTTGTGTTCGAACTTACTCTCACAAGTGCTGATAATGTCGTGAAAGGCTCAGACATCACAAAACTCAAATACAAGTTGACAAACATCCAGATAGAGTATGAAATGATTCGAAGTGAAGATTTGGCCAAAGAGGCGGAAAGTATTTATAACTCCGGGAAAGAGTTCCTGTATGACCATGTGCACCGGGAAGAGGTTATTTCATTTTCAAAAGGAACCGCATCATCGAGCCTTACAACGCGGGCGCCAGGGACTCGGAAAAGTTTTTAATCCCGACGTAAAAAAGGTAAACGTCACGGTTAACGGCGCGGCCAACCGGCTGTACAACAACGGCCTCGATGGAAAGGACATTTGGGAGGAAGTCAGCCGCTTTTTCATGAAAAAGGAGAATAAAACACAGCACATGAATTTGACAAAGTTTTACACAGGCGACCGATTCGGGATTTTAATTGACTTGCGGTCAATGGCAGCCAATGAAATGCACGGAAGCGGGGTTAGACTTGTCAACACAAAGGACGGGGTACAGCTTGAGATCGAGCGGACCGCCAGCGGATCTGGAAACGTAAATTGCCATGTTTTCACAATCAGCGACTCGCAGTTCAACATAATGGGCCGGCAATTGGAATCTGTGCAATACTAAATATGGACCCGGAAAGATTCCATTTAACGCTCTTATAGTGGGGCCGACAAAGTCAGGCAAAACAAGCTTCATAGTTGACCAGCTCAGGGGACCTTTTCGAGGAAAGTTCGACTACATTGTTCTTATCTGCCCTACATTCGCTTACAACAAGACTCTCTTACGTTTTGGGGAAAAAGACTCGCGGGTGTATGTCGTGATTTGCGAGCAGCACGAGGTGGAAGCTTGGTTGAAGATCGTAACTTTTGCTTTCGAGGGAACCAACACCCTCATAATACTTGACGACTGCGCCGCCTCGAAAGAATTAAAAAAGCGCACAGGCCAGCTGGTGAATCTCGCCTTTTCATCTAGGCACTTGGAGATAAGCGTATGGTTGATTACTCAAAAGTACACGAGCATAACCGCTTCTTTCCGGGAAAACATAGGGGCAGACTTTATTTTTTATGGCCCCTCGGCCAAAGCCATGAAATCTATGTTTGAGGACTATGCAGGAGACATGCCCCCAGAGGAGTACAAAAAAATGATTTCAAAGCTGAAAAAGCGAAAGTTTTCTTTTCTTGTGTTTTCATTGGTGTACCCCTTTGATGTCAAGTTGTTTTCGAATACAGCTGCGCTGTGATTTTTACCCCGCGCCGGAGGGCGAATTAAAAAAAAGCTTAATATAACGATGGATGAAATCGAGCAGATGGCTGGAGAACTTTTAAACGAGCTAGAAGCAGAACCAGCGGGCGGGGCGGAAGGTGGTGTTATGGGTTTAGCCGCGGGACCTAACATTCCTGCTCTCCGCGAACAGCTGGCCGTTTTGGTGTCGACTGGGAAGGCCAAGGAGGCCATCGGCGTGCAGCTGTCGCACGAGCAGGTTAAGCGTCTCACCGACAAAGAGGTTGAGAAGTATGCCAAAAGGTATGAAGCTTACGTGGGCTCGAAGACAACCGATAGCTTGGTCGACAGCTTAATTTTTCTTGCGACCAAAGTAGTTGGATCAGCTGTCGACATTTATGACATCAAAGCTTATCTTAAACTTTTTTCTATTAGAATATCTTCTGGCGGAAGCGCAACCTGGAGCACAGACTGCCGAAACACCGGCACCTAAACTACAGCCATCAAATGGACAACTCAACTGTCCCAACAACAGAACGCAAAAAATAAAACCGTGCGACAGGCTGCGGGCAAGGCGGCAGCTGAAAAAACGCGACAGGCTCGAGAAGCGCAGAAAAAGAATTGGAAAATACCAAAGCCCAACTTTCAAAATATAAAGAAAAGGAAGTCGCGTCTGCTGCTCCCCCCCACATTAGTGCAGGAAGCTGCGAGTGATGATTCTAGGGCCGAAAATTCATTTTCTTTCGGTACTGTTCTGGCTTTGGGTGGTCTTATTATTGGTGCGGCCTCCCTTTATTATCAGCGTGAAGCAGCGCAAGAAAGTAAGTTTTCGGCTCCAAAACGCGCCCCTAGTCCCCCTGTTCCAAGCGAGCCGGCTCCTGCTCCGCGGAGGAAAGAGGGATCAGGAATATGGATTAATTTTTAATTTGAAGTTTGGTCGCAAAGTTATATTGGCATGTCAGCCAAGACAGAGAACAAGCTTGTAAAAACGGTCATGGATGCGGCGGTTCTTACCGTCATAGTTGCTGCCATTGGTTGGGCGCGAAAAAGGTTTTGAAAGAAAATTTAACATCTGAGCCCATCTGGCTTTGGGTGGTCTTATTATTGGTGCGGCCTCCCTTTATTATCAGCGTGAAGCAGCGCAAGAAAGTAAGTTTTCGGCTCCAAAACGCGCCCCTAGTCCCCCTGTTCCAAGCGAGCCGGCTCCTGCTCCGCGGAGGAAAGAGGGGATCAGGAATATGGATTAATTTTTAATTTGAAGTTTGGTCGCAAAGTTATATTGGCATGTCAGCCAAGACAGAGAACAAGCTTGTAAAAACGGTCATGGATGCGGCGGTTCTTACCGTCATAGTTGCTGCCATTGGTTGGGGCGCGAAAAAGGTTTTGAAAGAAAATTTAACATCTGAGCCCAGTAGCAGCGAGATGAACTACGCAAAATTTACTGCAGTCGTGGCGGGCGCTATCGCGGCCAAACAATATCTTGAGGACCAAAAAATCCTTCCCGAAAACGTTTGATCCAGCTGCGCTGGGTGATGTAAAAAATAGGATCTGATATATACACATGGCAACCGTCGCAATCGTTGTTGGCGGAGCGGTTCTCAATTCTGCAACTTTATTGGTGGCAATTATCTCGTGAAGGCGCTTGGCGGCAGCGACGACGCCGCGCTTGACGAAAAAAAGCGCCACGACAAGGCTCTCGAGGATTACCAAGCGGCTTACGCAAAATACAGCCACGAGCGCACCCAGCTCCTTGACTGGATCCAGACAAACGAGCAAATCAAAGCACAGGCCAAACAGAACTTCACCAACACTGACTACGCTTTCAAACTTTACAACCAGGCGCATCCCAACCGACTTATGGCTCCGCTGAAAGAACCCAAGTTTTCCGATTTCTACCAACCTAGCGAGCAGCAAAAAAAGGGCGAGCTGGTTTTTTGGGCGCCGGTACTCTCGCTTTGGGCTATGCTGCTTTTCGTTTCCTTTGAAAACCAACTAGCTCACCTGCCAATTCCTTTTAGATGCGTAGTTGAAGAAAAAAAGAAGCAAGTATATGGACGCCAAACTCGCGAAGATCTATTACAGCCCAGGAGGTTATTGGAAAGGCCTTGCAGCGATTAAAAAGCTGGCTGAAGCTGCGATTGTATCTGAGGATGTAGCAAAAAAGTGGCTAATCAGGCAGGCGCTTTGGCAGATTTATCTTCCTGCGCCGCGACGCATTCCTCGACCAAAGTTCGATGTTTTCACGCCCAACAAGGTGCACCAAGCTGACCTTCTTTTTTTGCCGCATGACAAGCTCCCTCGCGGGCGCAAGGTGTACAAGTACGCTCTGACGGTTGTTGACGTTGCCAGCCGATACAAAGAGGCCGAACCTTTGACCTCGAAAAACTCTGACGAGGTCGCTGCGGGGTTTCGCAAAATTTACAAACGCTCGCCTCTGAAATGGCCGGAAATGCTGCAGGTGGACCCAGGGCGTGAATTTATGGGTGAGGTCACAAAAGAAATGGAAAACCACAAAGTATATATCAGACGCGGGCAGCCCGAAATTCACCGCGACCAGGCCATTGTGGAGTGTTTCAACCGCACGCTGGCGCAGCGCTGTTTGGTTACCAGTACGCTGTGGAAATGCGTTTGCAGGAAGGCCAGCGGTCTGTCGCGTGGGTGAAACGGCTTCCAGAGGTTGTTGAAGCCTTGAACAACAAGGAAACAAGCCTGACTGGAAAGAAACCGGCGGTTGCGATCAAAGAAAAGGCGGTTGCTTCCAAACCTTCAACCACATATCAAAGGCCTGTCGGGAATCGCGAAAAGCAGCTCCCCCTTGTTGTCAATGTCCGCTATCTTTACCAACCGGGAGAGCTTGAGGGTGGCAGAAAAAGAGCCACAGACCCTGTTTGGTCTTTGAAAGTCTTCAAAATTGAAAAAACTGTCGTGAAACCTGATACTCCTGTTTTGTACTATTTGCACGACGGGCCCCAACGCAGCTTTGTGCGAGAAGAGCTCTTGGTTGTTCCGCCAAACACAGAGCTACCCCCCGAAAAGCTCCTCTAACCACTCATCGATGCTTTCCATTTCAGCTTCAGTCAGCATGGGTGTAGGGGGTTGGTAGCATCCGAAGACACCATCTAAGCACTCATCGATGGCTTCCATTTCTGCTTCCGTCGGCAGAGGATTGTAGCCGAATGCATTTGTGTTAACTCCGTCCTCATCTATCCATCGTTTCGTATCAAACGCAGACAGAGAAGTTTTGTTAACGTCCATTCCGTAGATGTTGTGCTTTTCGCTCCGGAGAATGTTCATTCCGTGTGTAAGCTGCTTCTTGCCAAATAGGGTTTCTTTGTACTGTTCGTGCAGGATTTCTTTTTTTACCACGTTCTTTTTCACCCCTTTGGCTTTCTTCATGTTTTTTTCGTTGGCCATCATGACTGAATACATCTTTGGTCGCAAACCAACATACTCTGCGATTGGGGCGCCCGAGCACTCGTCTTTCATTTTCCCAAAACCTTTTTGTTGGTTTGTGAATGCAGCGGTGGGGTTTTCGGGTAGTCGTTTGTGTCGAAGAGATTTTGGCCGAGGCAGCCTCCGGGCCCCATGTCCTTGTAAATGTCCTCTGTTTGAATCAAAACCATAAAACTGTCGGTGTCTGTGTACAACAGTTCACATCTGTTTCCGTACTGCTTTTTCAGGACGTTGTAGTAAAAGTCATCCATCAAAATCTTACTGTTCTCCAAGATTGTCGCGCCGGTGTAAACAGGTTTATTAAGGCAGAGTTTGCTTTTGCGCATGCTTATCCCCGCAAGATCGTTTGCAAAGAACTCGTGCCTTGTGTAAAGTGGGTTTGCAATCAACTTTCTTAGCCTGGTTGTCTCGTGCGCGCGCACCAGTTTCACATCCGTGCGGCTGCGCAAGTTTTCCATCGTTTTCCCGAAGACAGAATTGTTCATAAGTTTGTAAAAGTCCTTTTCGAATGTGTTTTTGGCCTTCTTTCTGAACTTAGTGTTCATCGTGATGTATGGCACCATCCATTTCTTTTGTTCGAACTCCAACACTCTGTGGACTTTCTTCAGCCGCATGCCCTGTTTCAGATAAAACTGGAGATTACGATAGTGCACGACGTAGTTTTTTTTGTCCTGCAAAGTCAGCAGAAGCTTCTGGCAGTCTGGGGGGTTGAGAAGGAGGTCATCTATCATTTTCTTTTGGTATGGTGAGAGCCATTCTCTTTTTACGGCCTTTTTCTCCGGTGCAAGAGGATAGCTATTGTGCTCTTCGTGGAGTTCTCGGGGGTACTTGAGGTCGACTTCAAGGAAATAACCTTTTTTGCCGTCTTCTGGAATCTCCAGAATTTCGTCCTCTGAGGGGGCCCAAGAATTCCATTTGAATATCCCCACTGGAAGGGCTTTGCTCATTGCCCATCCATAAAGGTTATACATTATATAAGTTGTTGGTTTGCTGTCATCATAACCTGGCACCAGTGGGTTGTTTGATTTGGCGTACCTCTTGCTTACCATTGAAATGCCGCCCCGCATCCCCCGCTCTATAAACAGATGCTTGTCCACGTCTGTCAGTAGTTCCAGCTTGGCTCCTGTCTTTTTCAGGAGCGCGTCCCACGACAGGCCTGGGATGATGTGTAGTAGTGAGCTGGATCCAAACCGTACTGCTCTTGGCAGAGATCCCGGAAGTTTTCGAACACATCAGCCAAAAGCGCAACGTCTGTTTTCACGTACAGGTCGTGGTAGTCGCCGAGGGTTTTGCAACAGAACGTTTCCCAAACCTCATGTGCATGGCGGTAATCCTCGTCTGAGATATGCTCGCCGGAAAGGTTGCTGAAGAAATGTTCTTTGGCTGGAAGCTTTGTTTCGTTAAATCTTTCCCACGAATCCATGTACTCATAATAGGGGTAATTCCCTTTTTGCATAACAGATTAAATTTAGCCGATTCGGGGCAAAGCCTTTTTGTTATTTTCAGCGCCTCTTTAGGTGTGGCTTTCACCAGTGCATCTAGGCTGGCTAACAGAAATTGGTTACTGTCTATGAAACGCAGGTTACCCAGCGAAAACGAAATGTATTTTTCCATATTTTTGGCAATGCAGGATAATTTATCTTTACTCCCAATTTTAGCCAACCCCTGCATCAGGTGATGCGCGTCGTAGCCTTTTAGGTTGTGGAACACGACAGGGATAGGAATGGTTTTTGGGGCTATGCGCAGTTTCTTATTGCACGCGCCGTGGGCGGCACCGCGGAATTTTCCTGTGATGTGGCAGTGGTCTTTCACGGCATCTCAAAACGTTTCGCGCAGAAGTGGTGCCCCGCAGAAAAGACAGTCTTTTTGTTTACTTTCTCTATAATTGCCTGGTTTTCTTTGTGCTTTGGGCCAATAAATTTGATTTTGTTAAGACATTTTTTGTGGGCCTGGCCCCAGTATATGCCTGAATGAAACCCCCAAACGGATTTTGAATCAAGATAATCTTTTACGATGTCGCATATATGGCATTTTTTGCTGTATTGTAGTTATGCCAGTCAACATCTTCCATGTAGATAGGCACTGGAGTTTCCATGCTTTCACGCAGTTTCTTTTCCAAGCAAACAACCCTGTTGAGAAACTCTTCCACAGCGTTTTTTTCGCCGTCATGCCCTTGTCTGTATTTCTGGACTGGGTAGCTTACCCCATCGCTTATGACGTATGTTAGCGCAAACCCACAGGCTGTGTGCTTATTTATTTTTTCTGTGCAGGCTGTTCGTTCGCGTTGGTCTACAGGGATGTTTTCAATCAGTGCTTCGAAGTCAGCGTAGATGACGTAGGGTGCTTTCATTTGTTTCTTGTGGTTTTGGTATTCTAGTGTGTTTTTTCGTTCTTCAGGCATTTCGATTCTTGTGGGGATTCCGTTTATTCCGTTGCAGTGTTTTCGGTGGTCTGTGAGAATTTTTTCTGTTGTGAAACCGATGAGGCACGTCACGCAGAAATGTTTTTTGTTTCTGTGTTTGGTTTGGTCGTAAAGCAAAGATGAAAGCCTCTTTACAAAGCAGTAGTTTTGTTTTTCGTCTTCGTGGAGAAGCATCAAGTTGATCCTTGGTACTCTTTTATCTTGTTTGCTAGTTCTGAGAGAAGTCACTTCGTTATTTTCCCAGCCAAACACATTAACCGCAAGTTGAGGGTTTTGTTTTTCAAGTTTGCATAGTTGTTTCAAAGGGGTGGGAAATTCAATTCCATCCCAGTTTAAACCGTCTTCTTTTTACCAGTGCTCTGCTGCTAACAGAAATTGGATTTTAAAGCATTACAAACATGTATTTTTTTTTCACGGATAATTTTTTTACTCCAATTTTAGCCAACCCCTGCATCAGGTGATGCGCGTCGTAGCCTTTTAGGTTGTGGAACACGACAGGGATAGGAATGGTTTTTGGGGCTATGCGCAGTTTCTTATTGCACGCGCCGTGGGCGGCACCGCGGAATTTTCCTGTGATGTGGCAGTGGTCTTTCACGGCATCTCAAAACGTTTCGCGCAGAAGTGGTGCCCCGCAGAAAAGACAGTCTTTTTTGTTTACTTTCTCTATAATTGCCTGGTTTTCTTTGTGCTTTGGGCCCAATAAATTTGATTTTGTTAAGACATTTTTTGTGGGCCTGGCCCCAGTATATGCCTGATGAAACTGAATGAAACGGATTTTGAATCAAGAAATCTTTTACGATGTCGCATATATGGCATTTTTTGCTGTATTGTAGTTAATCAAGATCAACACTCTTTTACCATGTAGTAGGCACTGGAGTTTCCATGCTTTCACGCAGTTTCTTTTCCAAGCAAACAACCCTGTTGAGAAACTCTTCCACAGCGTTTTTTTTCGCCGTCATGCCCTTGTCTGTATTTCTGGACTGGGTAGCTTACCCCATCGCTTATGACGTATGTTAGCGCAAACCCACAGGCTGTGTGCTTATTTATTTTTTCTGTGCAGGCTGTTCGTTCGCGTTGGTCTACAGGGATGTTTTCAATCAGTGCTTCGAAGTCAGCGTAGATGACGTAGGGTGCTTTCATTTGTTTCTTGTGGTTTTGGTATTCTAGTGTGTTTTTTCGTTCTTCAGGCATTTCGATTCTTGTGGGGATTCCGTTTATTCCGTTGCAGTGTTTTCGGTGGTCTGTGAGAATTTTTTCTGTTGTGAAACCGATGAGGCACGTCACGCAGAAATGTTTTTTGTTTCTGTGTTTGGTTTGGTCGTAAAGCAAAGATGAAAGCCTCTTTACAAAGCAGTAGTTTTGTTTTTCGTCTTCGTGGAGAAGCATCAAGTTGATCCTTGGTACTCTTTTATCTTGTTTGCTAGTTCTGAGAGAAGTCACTTCGTTATTTTCCCAGCCAAACACATTAACCGCAAGTTGAGGGTTTTGTTTTTCAAGTTTGCATAGTTGTTTCAAAGGGGTGGGAAATTCAATTCCATCCCAGTTTAAACCGTCTTCTTTGGTATATTTGCTTGTTCTTTCTGCCTACACTTCAACAGGGAACCTTGCAGATTTTAAATCCCATTTCAAACATTCGTTATCTTTGTTTTTCACGTTGATAATTGCTTTTTTGGCTGCCAG
>JAEMWC010000084.1:1420000-1437500 GCA_016490735.1 Pachyseris speciosa | reverse complement strand
GTTTTTTTAACGTGATATTTGACGGAATTTAAGATAACTATTACGATTTTATAAAGTTACGATGAATGGCGTTAAAACTTTGTGAGTCAAGTACGATAACCCTTGTCCCTATACCGTTTTATTATCTGTGCTTGAAACCCAGTATTGTGATATACTCTAAAGTATTTGTTCGAAATGTAGAAAAAAGAAGGTTTGCTTTCAGGAAGCCACGAAACAACTCGGCCAATCCATTATTATAGTTATTGTAAACATCTTTTCTCTATTTCCTCTACAAAACGTTATAATACTTAACACTGCGTAGTTGTACTGTAGCAAAATGAGGAAGTAAATCTTACCGTTCCTAAAGTCTTCCCCACACAACAGTGTTCTCAATCTTGCACTGATGAAAGGACCGTAATTACTGCAAATTTTAACCCAACGCCGCTGGATATTTAGAAAGTGTATTATGTATGAGGTCGAGGTTACCAGAATAACTAATCGACACTTAATTAAAACAAATTCACACACTGAAATGAAGATGTCACCAGAGAAAGACTATACCACCTGAAAAAGTATTAATTAAGTCGTGGACCTAAGTTTGACGGGTCGTCAAATTTGGTCCCCGTTATGAGCCAGCGTTTAGACAAAAACGGTTGATTTCTTTTGTTATCGCTATTATCATTGAATATTTTTAATATCTGACATTTTGAAAAGTTCATATGGTGTGAAAACAAATTCTTTTCAATTACGTTTATAGAAACAACAGATGACTGCAAGGGACCTGTTTTAATTGTTTTGTGTTAAACATCGAGCCACAGCTAATTAACCGTTGTAAGCGACCTTGTGCAGAACGAACAATTTTTGTCATATTCAAAATGATGTCCATGACTACTAACGCAGTATCAGTGCAACAATTTAAGGCGTTTTTGTTCTTGAACAATTTGAAAAATAAAACCTAGATCACTCGTACCATTGTTTCATTTTGACGAAAAACAGAATTACTTTTTCTTCGTGTAACTGGCCACGACGTTTCGGTTGATTTATATGAGAAATAATAGCAATTTCTGCACTGGAAAAAGTTGTAAAACTACAGGTAAGCAGAACAGGTGTTTTGGTTTTATTTCGCTGTTGAAGATTGGCTATGTTTTAGGGCGATTTTGTATCACATTCGGCATGCAGTTAAACGATGAATATAAATTAAATAAAACGATAGAATACCTTGAAAAATTAAAATCCTCACCAGGGAACCTGGAAAACTTTGGGTGAGGTACACACATGTTAAACCGGAATAACAGGAGAAAGTTCCACAGATACTAAGGCGGACAAAATAATACATTTCATTTGCTTGGCTAAACTGTCTTAAGGTCAAACCGCTTGGGTGTGTTGGAACTCGACCGTTATAATATTAAAGGTATGGAAGCTGAGTTTAACTTTTTAATTTTTGATCAACGCTGTCTTCTTAATTGGCTGATAAAAAGTTAACAGGAAAAATGCTAATTTGGAAAGATGACGTTCAAACCTATTTTTAGGTATTGTCACAAAAGAATGATTCGCATTTGTTTTGAAATTTTTATTACCCCCACACCAAACTATTCATTTTATTTTATTGTATCACGTCTTGGCTTCACACTGAACCCTGTAATGTCTTTCAACTATATTAATTAAAAATGCATCGTTTTACTTCGAAGTTTCATGCCGTTTCATCTGTATTGAAGTCAGTAGCTACCAACAATGAACTTTTTTTTAAACAGCAATTGCTGGCGGTCTATAAAGTGAAATCGAACTTCATTACAACATTTGGTTAAGTCATTGTCATAAATAACATCCGCCACCTATGGACGGAAATCCAAATCTGCATTGAGCAGTATGAAAGTGGCTAGTTATCAAACTTTTCGCGCCTACTTGTGTTCGACGAATTGCTTGCCCATATAAAATAATAATATTTTAGTGCTTCATTCACCGCGTTCGTGTACAGCGCAATTGTATGTTTGCAAAACGATGTTAGTCTTACAATGAAAAGTTAGAAAAATCACAACAATATGGCAGGTATTTGAGCGCTCAGTGGCCTGGCCTTTGAGTGCAAACGAGGTTGGAGTTGACTTGTTTTGATACGAACCTTGGTGCTTTTCATAGCATAGCATAACAACAACAATATCATTTACACACGGAAAGCACTGAGGTTTGAATAAGAAGCAAAGTCAACTCCAGCCTCGTTTCTACTGACACGCCAAGTCACTGAGGACACAAATTCCACGAAAACAATTTCGCATTCAGTGAAAGCATTGTTTCACTGAACACCATTTTGTAAATCTAATTTAAAAGTGATGAGTGGATAAACTAATAATGTTGGTTTTACACCCTAACATCTTTCTCTTCGGTATGAGAGACCATAGGAAAACTGGTCATTTATTTGGAAAACAAATCAATAATGGATATATATTACATTTTTTATATGTTAATTTATTTTATTTATTACAATTTAATGGAAGCACCTACAACTAAAAGGAAAAAGGAATGGAAGCATAGTGCCATAAGGATGATAAGGTAACAACTATCGGTCGCGTTTTTTCCAAAATAAAAGTTTGGAAAACGATGCAATGAGAGTGTGAGTGTGAATGACTTAGCCACTAATCCGAACAAGGGTTTGAACTGTTTAATATGGAACAAAAACAACAGCAAGAGTCTATTGTACCCAAAAGAAAAAGTATTACAATATAATCAGCATGACAATATAATCATATTAAACTTAAACATTTGGCGACGGATTTTGACATTAAATCACGTCACAGCTTCTCGTAAAAAGTCTCTTGAAGGCCCTGCGATAAGTCTTGTTCAAACAAGTGTACAGAATAGGATTTAAACAACTGTTTAGATATTCTAAAAATATTGATAGCCACCTGGTTGAGGCCATTTGTGCTCCAATAGTCGCAAGCTGGACACAACAACGGCATAAATCCAAGCAAAAGTCAGCAGAACAAGGGCACATAACTATTATTTGTCAATCGACCATGATTCATTTAGGAAAATGCAAGCGTTTTCGGCCCACTGGCATGTCACACAAAAACCCTCTGTGGCAGTTCATTCGTTTTGTATCATACGAAAGTCGGGGGAGGATCTTCATTTCTACTTTTTCTGCTTCCTTTTCTACTCAGTTTCCGTCTGCATTCGCCATTACTGCTTTCCTTCGTCGAAGAGCTGGAAAAATCGCCCGCCTGAGAAGCAAAAATGGACCCTCTTGGTAGAGTAAGTCTCCGGGATAATGTGCCTATGGCGGTAACAGACTCTTCGCGCGTGCGCTCTAACCTGCCGCGGCATCGCGTAAAAAGTCTCTTGAAGGCCCTGCGATAAGTCTTGTTCAAACAAGTGTACAGAATAGGATTTAAACAACTGTTTAGATATTCTAACCATTTAACGCATTTGTAAATAATTATAGGATAAAACTCTCTAGTGTGTATGTAGCCTATCACAGAAACGAAGAAGGGCGCCCAGCACAAAACAAACGCACCAATTACAACCGCTATTGTCTTGGCAGCCTTCACGTCCGTGGTGTAGTTTCTGTTTCGACCAATTCGGCGTGCTTGATGCCTAGCTACGATGTATATTCTGGTGTACATGGCGACCATAAACAATAATGGAAGCACAAAGCTTGTTATGAAGACAAAATATTGATAGCCACCTGGTTGAGGCCATTTGTGCTCCAATAGTCGCAAGCTGGACACAACAACGGCATAAATCCAAGCAAACGTCAGCACAACAAGGGCTTTAGATGACGTCATTATATAAGGGTATGAGTAAGGTGCTGTAATAGCCACATGTCTGTCAGCACTGACTGCTGCTAAGTTCATAATAGATGCTGTGCCGAAGAAAATATCCATGTACTGCCAAAACAGATTCAGCTTTCCTGTTACAATTTTAGGGTTTGATAAATCTGTAAGCTGTAGTATCAACCAAAACGGCATTCCCAGAATTGCCACCAGTATATCAGAAATTGCCAGACTGATAATGAAGTAGTTGCAAATCGTTCGGAGATCTCTGAAAGTGTAAAAGCTTGCACACACAATAGAGTTGCCTGTTATTGTCAGTATGATCAGGACACCAACGGCGACTGCGCCCGCGATGTTTACGATTTCCGTGTGAAACAAGGGTGATGGTTCGGTTGCACTGTCGTTGTTTGAAATGTTGCTTTCCATTGTGAGTTCTGAGGAGAACAAAACAATTTGAACCAGCTGTTACTGCAATGATTGATACAATTTTGATACGAAGTGATGGTAAACTAAGTGAACTGCGAAAGATCGTTGTAGTATCAAGGTCTATCGCCGCAAATTACTAGTTGCAAAGCGAAAGTTGAAAATTGAAAGCGATGCGAACCTACGGACCTCTGTGATATTATGCAATGCTCCGGCTTAATAATTAAGTGATAGAGTTCTGAGCTGTCAAGCGGTCTGGGAACTAGGTTCGCAAAGCATCCTCAGACTATGAGTAAATTATGGTAAAAGAAGTGAGATGTACTCAAAGATAGATGAATGACCATCGCAGTTTAGCCCCCATGAGTCGTTCTTAGGGGAGTCGTATTTCACTGCGTGGGAGGCTAATCACAGCTATGAACACAAATTAAAAGGCCTAAGGGTACAAGCTTGAAAAGGATTGGAACCCATGACCCACACAAGATAAAGCACTACACTAGTCTGATTGCACAGGTCATGATTTCCAATCCAATTCAATCTTGAATTTTCCAGGCTTTCTTTCTGGAACCATTGCCTTAAAAGCCCCCCGAAAATGAGTCCTTAAATAGCCTCTTGATGCAATTTCAGTCAGAGTCAAAAGAACTTGCATCAGCGTATTGCTGGGCACAGATTAGTGGTCATCGGCTTTAGAACAACATGGTCACGACTTTAGTCATGTTTAGTAGTTGTTTTTTCTATTAAAGACGTAACTTCCAGTTATAAACAATAACTATTTTTACATTTAGTCCAGCTAATTAAAAAGAATATTAACGTAAGATAAGTAGGTGATTGATTCAAACACAAACATAAAGCAATAATGACCCCGGAAATGTTTTTATTCAAATTAAATCCTACTCCCGATGAGATGTCCAATTCTAACTAACTTCCCTTACTGACAGGTTTCAGAGGTTGTTTGGAAGGAACACGTGCTCAGCAGTTAAGCTATTAGAGCCTGAATAAAACAATTTAAATCACTTTAGAACGGCTAGGTTCGAGCATTTTATTTAGCACTGATCTCCATTAGTACATGGGAAATTATATGACCTTATGTTATGTAGCGTCGATTTTTGTGCCGGCATAAAAAATCGTTGCCGTGTGATGTGGATTGAAAACCGCACGATACGCTCGAAAGGCATTCACTCTCCACCGGAGAGGTTTTGTGTCAGAACAGATCCGTGCAATGTTTCGTATGGCGCGGAGTGCCGATCCAACTGAACTGCCTGTTCGTGTTACGCCTGGAGCGGCACGAAAAGTGTTCCGTTCTCAGGAGCGGAAGTATTTTACTGCAGAGTCGTCTGGCTTAAAAATCATGTCAAGATCTGAACTAAAGATCAACTCAATATGGTTTTGGGAGGGTACGAAAGCTCTCCGATGTACTGGGGAACATGTAGAGTCAAAACAGCCTGAATATCCTTGACTTCGTTATATAAACTAAACTGGAATGAATTTTAACGGCAGAGTCTACGCATTGCTTGATTAGCTTTTATCATATTTAAAAGTCCTTTTAAATAAAAGAACCGGTTAGCTCGACAACCTATATTTTCCATAAGTGATAGCTATTATCATGAATTAAAGTCGACAAGACCCTTGCAACAGAATAAAATGCGTCAGGAATTGCTCTAAAATCCATTCCTACATTGCTAACTGTACAGAAGCTGGACACTTTACATGTAATAATAATGAGATTTGTTCTTACCCAATGAACACTAAACTGAAATGAAACATGGCTGGGCTGATTAAGATTTTAAAAATTTCGGCTATTACTTGGCAGAACAGGACATGCTAGTACATACAGCTGGACGTGTATTTACGTGGAATCTTACGCATAAAACCTTGCCCGTAATATACATGACCTACCCTACTAAATGTCCTCCGCCATGGTGTTAAAATCTTACAGTAAAGACTAACAGCATGTGCTGATTCTTCACGTAAAGCGTCTGGTAAATCATGGTTGAGAGATATGCTTCAAACCAAGGAATAGCAGTAACAAACTACGGTCGCATTTTTGTGCCTTCAGTATTTATTTTACTTGTGTGGTCTTTGGACAACACACTATTGTCAAACAAAAGAAGGTCTTAATGCCACATCCCCGAGTAAGCTTAGCGTAATCATACACACTGAAACCGAATCATGCCCGCAGACCGAGGTGTATGGCTTATAGATATTTGTGAAGGCACGAGTTACTATATAATTTGCTAACGTAATCTAAATGAACACCGGATTTAATGGATAGTAAATGGCATGTTCTCAAACACACGACTTCTTTAGCAATAAATTAAACTGTGAATGTAAACTGATAAAAATGCAAAGCACCAACTGTCACTTAGAAATACATCTTCGGTTCTGAGCGGGTTACATTAATTTAAATGGATGAAATCTACAAAAGTTCAGTTTGTAGGCTCGAATTATCCATTTCCATCACACTGACTAGTTAATTTTGTTTGACATTAGAAAAATATGTGCTGAATACCCATCAGCTAAATGAAATGTACTGCGCTTTTTCTTTGTACAGAAAGGTCACAGCCAATTAAAATAAAGACAACTCTTAATCGCATTGAAACGCGTGGAATGACACATGTCAATGAAAAAGAAGAATCGTCGGCAAGGAATTAACATACAATTGCGCAAACAATTCAGTTTCAGCAGTTCTGATTGCACTGTCATTTAAAAATTAATTTGGGGAGATAAGAACTAGTCCGATATGAAAACCAAAGTAAGCGCACTTGCATGCATGTCGGTAAGGAAGCATTCTTCCAGAGCTACGATATCCCGAGACAATTTCATAAATTAGAATTGCGAGTTGCTGGTGCATTGGTTATCAGAAATAAAAAGTAGAGATCGCCTTGAATCGTCAAGTAGATGCACATTAGCCTGTCTTTAGGTAATAAGACACCTTTGCGACTAAGCCTACCCTCTACTGGTCCTCAGAAGCAAACAAAAATTATCTCACTAAACAGACTATATGAGATGGACAATATTGCAACCGCAAAATTCTTCTTTACGCTCTTTCCGCCTTGAAAAAATAAAAATAAAAAAAGATTACCATCGAAAACCTACTAGGAACATTTTCCAAGTGTGAGCTGCAAAATGTAAGAAATAGTCGTGCAGTGATATGTACATTTTCCAACCCATACCAGACCTTTATCCCTCAGTGATTACTGATTCACTGGATAATCCTAATTTTTTGTACTAGCAACGTTCATACTTATTTTCGCTAAGACATTCAAGACTATACAGTCAGAATACAGAACATGGTAATAACAAACAAGGCTGCCTTGCCTAATTTCAAGGAAGGTCGCCTTGATATTGACAATGCTAATCTTAACTCACCAATATTTGTGATTTGTCCCTTTTTTAAGTCTGTATTAATACCTGTTTCTCCTTAATTCAGTTATAATCTCAGATTACTTGTCTTCTTCTTTGGCTTTAAATTGTACAGAAAAGAAAATACGAGAAATTCAAAACAGTCTGTTTTGATTTACAAAGCAATTTTTGTGGCGTGGAAAATATGCAAACCCCAGCTGTTTCCAGTTTCTAATTTGTAATCTTATCAAACCAATTCAATTGATCTCAACACAGGGATTCCCCAAATTTTACCGATCATCAGGTATGGCTGATAAAAATAATAACCTGCTCTTCATACCATAACACATTGTTTCCTGTGTTCGAAGGCTATTCTTGTCTGAGGGCTTCAACCGTCCCACTTGAAAAGAGAGGACTGAATCAGTTACATTTGGTTTCTTCATACTGTGTTGTGTTCATTTTCTGCGCACTTATACGTTGAATGAGATAAAAATATGGAATACTAAGATTGGGCAACGCTGTTAAAAAATCTAAACATGGATCCTCCGTCCTTCCTGTGCACAAAAGTTAATTTGTTTGACTGTGCGTTTAGCCTTTTCTGTTGAAGTCCACGTACTTATGAGATGAAAGAAAAAAGAACCAAGCCGCGGGGATGTTGTACCTTTGTGTTAGTCGAGGACAAAAGATGGCAACCTTATTTATGCATTGAAAATCACATTGAGCCATTTTTTCTAGTGCTTACGACAGAAAAAATGACTCCAGATGAACCTTACCGAATTGGCGTAAATAATTGAGAAGCAATTTCGTAGGCTGTGGGTAAAGTGGTATTAATTACTTCGTGAATGACGCTTTGTACAACATAATCAGGGCCGTAGGATAATCAAGTGATCTTGTGACAGCAGGGTGCCGTACGAAGCAAGGTTATTTCAATTTGAACACTGTTTTGTTTTCTGGAAGTAACACTGGTCATTCATGCAGAATAAGAAAATCAAACTGCGAACCCAGTTTTGCATTCTTTTCAGGGATTTAATGCTGACGATTTAGAGTGTTTTCCAATCTTTTTATGAACAAAGTCCTCCATTTTGTAGGTATAATTCAAGCCTCATTCCTTCCGCTCTCCATGTTGTTTCTGGATTTAGCGAAAGACGTTTGCAGATGGTCACGGTGGTCAGTTATCGTGTTCTTTTGAGGATCAGGAAATTCTCTTTAGTTTTGACTAAGATCACACTAAAATATAAAATCAACGTCCTAAATTGTCGGAACGTTTTAGTAAGGTATACAAAGCTGCATCTATTCTTGTACCCAGATCTCCCACGGCCAAGCGAAAGGGAGATGTCGTAAAGTTCAAATGTACGACATTTCTCATTGGCTACTGGAAAAAAAGGCTACCGCAATCTAATCTATGCTCTGATTGGCTCTTTTTTGTGCGGCTTTTTTGTGGTTTTATTTTCGTGGCAAATATTCAACATGGCAGTATGGAAAACGCGAGCGATAGTTTCAAGTTTATCTGGACGGATAAAATTATCTGGAACTTTCGGCCTCTTGATATAGATCGGCGTGAAACCTGGCTTCAAGACTACCATCTGCCTCGCTCCGGAAACATTCATTCTTGCACAAGACAATCCCACTGAGTTAAAGTTATTTATTTGATCGTCGATCAGAGGGTTGAGCGGCGAAACCACAATTACAATAGGCCATTTCCGAATTACCTTTGGCCTCTTTTTCAAGGCGAGTCCTGGTGCTCATCTTTTCATATGAAAATTAGTTTCCATTCATATGAAAATGCGTTAAATTTGCATGTGAATGGAAAGTAATTTTCATATGAAAAGATGAGCACCAGGACTCGCTTTGAAAAAGAGGCCAAAGGTAATTCGGAAATGGACTATTGACTTGTCCTTTCATTTCTTCTTTGCAGCGAGATGATCGTAATGTGAAGAAAGCACTTGATAAATTAGCGATTTACCGTAGCCAGTTGGGAGAATAATTAACCAATCTCGGCCATTGACAGCAACCTCCTGTATTGCCTCTTTTAGCTTTGGTTTGATTTTGAAGTTTTCTTCTCCTCTGGACCGCAAAGCCGATTGAAAAGCGCTCTCAAAGTCCACTTATCTTTCCCTCATAAACAAAATCAGGACGAGCATGCGTACTTATAGTGAGGCCCATATACCGAGCCTGAATCTTACTGAGCATCCTTCAAGTTCGAACTTTACCAGATCTCCCTTTCGCTTGGCCGTGGGAGATCTGGGTACGAGATTAAGCTGCATCATCAGTCAATTCTGCATAATCATCATTTCCATCATGATTTCAAAAACTTGTAGCAGTACTGTAAGGATTTTAGTGAGGCGTAGCATTCTAGAGCCGGCACCAATCCATCGTCACGTCCTTATGCAACTGTAATAGTTTAATCGTAAATGGTTTGAACCCAGGAGTCATATCATAAACAGTCCTTCTCAGGACTACACTCACCCGGACGATCGTGCTTCACTTAGTTATGTAATAGTTTAGGATATGATCGCGGCCTTGTTCTAATAACAAATCATACCAAAGAAGTAGGTGTTTCGCTTGGCGAGGTTGATTCTGAACTGGTGGTGATTCTGGCTGACTCTTCATTAGAAATGATTTATAAAATTACGAGAGTACCTTTTTCTAACTGTCAGTAAGACATTTTTTTTTTATCTCACCGGCCGTTTTCATTTGAATGTTTGCTCTGGTCTGACGCAAATGAGAACAAACAAACATATCAATTCTCGCCCGACAACAACCTATTCTTGGCACGACTTTTCGAATCTTAAGCGGAATTGTTTATTGGCTGGTAACCAAAATTAAATATAATTGTGCTTGCTAAGGCAACCACCACCACCACCCCCACCCCCACCCGCACCCCATTAGTTGTATATTTCAAGCTCTTTTCATACGGCAGCAGCTACTTGTCAAGGCCATCTTACATAGCAAAAGCTGATAACCTAACAAATGGACTCGCGAAATCCGACTTTTAAGAGTCAAACGAAAGCTTCTAACGGCGGTTAGTGTAGCGGAAAGCTATCTTTTCAAGGGGGAAAGTGGGGTACCTTATATTATTACGTACAATATCATATTATACTATAACAGACGTATAGCATTTAACACATTGTAAATTCTGGTCATGTACTGCTTAACTGTCTACTAACGCTAAGGGAACAGTTCACTCAGTGGGCAGATTTAGAGATATCATTTCAAACGCGTTTTAAGACCAAGACACATGTTTTACTTATAAATGCAAGGTAATCATTTCTTCTAAAGAATAATAAATTGTTTTCAAACGATTTTAAGAGGATTATCTCAAGTACGTTATATGTGGAAATATGTAATAAACAATTGATCTTTGACCCAACGATGGCTGCCTTTGCTTTCAATAATCTCGTGATATGAGCTAAAACCATGAGATTTGTGGTGAGTATTTTAAATCGGTGATCAGGATATCGTGTTAATACAGCAATCTGATTGGATAACGTCTTCTGTACGTTTTTGACACACAAAACTAAATGCATTAGCACATATTCAACAACTACCTTTAGTAAGCATTGGTAGCACGATCCTAATTATTGCCATAGTGATTTTAAGATATCCTGATAAGTAACTCCTTGCCGAAGATAAAATCATCAATAATATGTGTGTGATTATATCGATCATTAGAATGTAAATATTCCTCCATCATTATCAGCTTTAAAGAAACCTAGACCTGTTGCAGTTTATCAATAGCCTTGTGCGGTTTCAATTTCGAAAATTCCGGTCTACAGTAACGGCATTCTGCGTGTAATTTCCTAAGCTGTTCCAATGCAAGAACATGTTTAAATAAAAAGGTATCTCTCGCCCTTTTTTTTCAGTAAGTGACTCCAGCAGCTCAGAAAAGCATCAAGATAACATACGCCATATTGCCTTGAGAGAAAGCCTCAGCTAAGCTGGAAAAAGAATACGTTATGAAAAGCCAAAACCGTTGAGGTCAGTTACGCTGAGCAGAAACAAATTACACTGGGCTTAAGGTCAAAACTACGTCAGCCCTCAACTCCGTCTTAGCTGATGTTTTCTCGGTTTTCTCCCTTGGATTGGCGCAGTGTAAACTTGCCGGCAACACTTGCTGTAATGACTTAACGCCTAACTTTCTTAAAAAATGGCATTTTCCTGAAATCTAACCACTTACCCCCTTCTTGGCGTACTGTAGTTTGTTCAGTGCTAGCCCTGAAATCACTGATCGAGTGCCATGTACTACACTACTTTACAGTAACATTTAACGTGTCAATTGCAAACTTAAGTACAAAAGTAAGTACCACTTAATGAACTTGAGAAATACAGTGGAACGGGTGGAGGCCGTGAAGAAACAACCTTACAGTGTCAGGCTCTTTCATAAATAAATAACCCTTGATTTGACAAATGAAACCTAATATTTTGTTACCCTTTTTCTGTGTCTGCCGGCGGCACGCTATTCATTGCCGCAGATTGTTTCATGTCAACAAATTGTTTTAGAAAACACAAGAGAATTCTAAACATAGCTGAAAGGTTTAAATTACGGCTCTTTCAAACGTAAGGTACCGCGTCTGGGTGATATTTCTTGGGACAACAAACGGAATTGTACTCAAACCACACATTTTTTATTTATTATTTTAGTCACTACTCACCATAAAAATAAGGCCACACTGTGTATGTAAAAATATGTGTTCCCAGTGTGGTTGGTTCAGTGGCCTAGTGGTTAATAATCTGGAGACCCAGGTTCGATTCCTGGCTGAGCCACATTTTCACTTAATTACTTAGTTGTTGATTTCTGTTCCCAAATTAACCTTGTCTGTTTGTATTTCTCAGAAATCCCTAATGAATCGCCATCCAAACGGGAATAGGCTGGTGATCCTAAGTGATTAAGGCAATCAGTTGCTAATATATCCCCTCCCTACCTTACTGTACTTAATTAATTTCCAGGGGGATTTGGCCGTGCATCGCCGATCGACCGGGGAGTAGTGACGTGATCCTGGTTGCAGAAAATGTGTGAAATTGTCTCCTCGGACCTTACCATAAAAATAAGGCCACACTGTGTATGTGTTTTACAGTAAAAATATGTGTTCCCAATGTGGTTGGTTCAGTGGCCTAGTGGTTAAGGCATCCGACCGGTAATCTGGAGACCCAGGTTCGATTCCTGGCTGAGCCACATTTTCACTTAATTATTATATATATATAAAATAAATACACATATATATATACATGTTCTGACTGGATATTTCTAATTTAGCAGAGCATTCAAGCAACATTTACAAACTGGATAGCAGCATTACCAATAAGGTCAGCATTGGTGTTGTCATGCGTTGGGACCTTTGAGCCCCCATCCCCAATCTTTTCACTCGGAACCCCTGACTCGTTAATCATCATTGCTCACGGGAACTGACAGCAAAAAGCAGTTCAGAGTGTTTAGAAATTTCCCGGAGACTACACGAACTACATGCACGAACGACATAACTAGTTCACCGCATTCTCACAATTCTTGGAATATAACTTCTTCACTTTTCTATCTCGCAAGAATGGCGATCGGAGAGCGAATAATCTAATTGTTTTAGCATAAATCTACTGTCGTTCAAAACTAAACAAGTAAATTATTTAATTCCTCCTCGCAGAAACTTCGAAAACCCGAAGAAGCGGCCGCCATTTCTTTGGCAACCGCTACTTACTACCTATCACAGAAAAGATAGCGAGTGGCGTAGCCAGTCAGAGAACGGCATTCGTGATAGAACGCTAGATGAAAAAACGCTGTTGCTCTGTGATGTGATAGGCATCAATGATACTCTTGGAATATCTGTACAACTAAAAATCATAACTTGTGAAATTAATAGGTCCTTCCCGATTTACACGGCTTATAAATGATCTCCAAAAGTCAATAACGTGACAGAGATTATTATAACGGAATCCTACAGTTCTAACCAAGGATATTGACAGGACGCTACACCCAAAGTGAGATGCAATATAACTAAATCAAGGGAGCGGAATTAAACGACATTGTCAATTTTTCCAAGACCGGGGAAGTCCAATATAAAAATATTTAAAAGGCCACAAACACTAAACACACTCTCATTACTTATTTCTGTCCCGTGTAGTTATATGTTTCCAACATTAGCTAACATTTTGGTGAACGTTATCCTCAAATCAATCGGAAATGATTCACAACTATACGATTCAATGCAAATTGAAATAATTGCTAGATTAAAATTAGACAAAAGCCGTTCTTTTGGACTTGGTGACTTTCGAGAACCGAACTGGCAAGGCATCATGAAATGCTGGCAAAATTTCTGCTTAGTCTATAAATGGAGGAAAATCCAATCGATAACAAAGTTTCGGTATTCCATGTCACTGTCCACTGATATTGACGTTTCGCCAATAACATTTGAATATGTTTGGAAATCTTTGGAAAATAGTAAACACTAAGGTAAACACAAAGCTGCAGTTTGTTCTGTTTTGGTTCTAGGAAAGGAGAAAACGTCATCCACAAAGTATAAGTCGTGTAGCTCAGAAACAAGGGCCTCTGGATCCCTGTACTGGAATCCTTGGTTATTGTTTTGAGAGAATCTAGTCTATGACCCAAACGAAAAGCGGGAGCATTAAAATGCAGTCCTCTCGAACTCCTGTTCTTGAGCTCTTTTTCTCGAGTTCTTTGCTTGTGCAAGGTAGAAATAATGTTGACATCGTGTGAAGAGACGCCTGTCCGCGCAGTCGGACATCTCAGTTGCCATTAACAATTAAAACCTTCCGAAAAAGACGCTCTTCTCTGCCACTGGCTAGTTATCAGTCCTGGTAAAGATTTTCTTTGATAAGAAAACCATCGGGAGGTAATCATAGCAAATATGTCAAGCGATACGTCTTGTAAAATGCAAGGTGTTCTATTAGCTTCTAGTCTATACGCCACCAGTCCAGCTGTAGCTCGCCATGGGAAATCAGGGCGTGGTTAAGCTGTGTTGTCTACTGTCACACTTCTTCATAGAATGAGGATATTTATTGCATCTAACGCCATCAAAGATCGTCCAATATTGTGAATATGGAAACAATAAACTTAATATGCTCTCAATTGTGGCTTAATAGAGGAAGGTGATCAGCTGAGTAATACGAAAGGGGTGAAGCGAACTGCGACTTAGGAAACTAACCCGATCACGGAGATAGAAGTTAACCATTGAACATGTAAATACATCATAATACCAACCCGATAGCGCACTTTCTGTAGTCTCACGATCAACCACAGCTGTGTTCAGATTAAATTGTAATAAGTATAAGAAAGAAGCATAAAATAGTAACTCGATCACAACTTAAAATTATTTCTTTTAGCTCGATAGTTTGTCAACAAAATAAACAGTTTAAACGTTGTCAGGGACTTGTTTCTCGTAATTCGTGAAAGTGGTTTCCTTCAAGCTCAAAAGCATGTTCTTTGTTGGCCAGGTTAATATACCTTATTTGTGTTCTTTACAATTGTTAATGTACCTTGCAAAATGGAGAAGTGGAAATTTTCAAATGATGCTTTAAAACTAGCCAACTAATTGCGAGTGTCAACAGAATATCTTCTCTGGTTTATATGTTCGTTGTAACAGAGCATTGTAACCAACATTACACACCTTAAATCCGTGTTGACGATCGTTTGTCCTCTGACTAAAGTGTAAATTTTCGTCTTCTGAAACAACACAGAACCTTTCCCTCTTTCATACGTTTCTTCCTGAAATAAATACGCTCTTAAGGTTGGAGTGCAAAAAATGGTTATCGCGGTAATATCGCGATAGCAAGGATGGATTTACCTTAGAATGTCAGTGGAATACTACGTATTGCCATTGTTCTAAATTATGCGAATATTTGAATGCGAGTAAGATGAACAGATAGGTGTTATCTTTCTTGCGATACCGACTGCCTTTGCTGGATACAATGTTTCCTTGTGGCTCCGAATATTGAACCGTTATTCAAAACTATAAGTAGCTATTTTCACACTGACTATTTTTTGTTCGTTGTTGATGGGTGATAAGCTGCTCCGATTTGCCAGGAACGCACCGTCAGTGTACAAACTCCCCTTAACTATCGGAAAAATGAGTAATTTCAATTCAGGCCTATGCCTCAAAAGCCGGAATTATCGATAACAGCAGTGGCTAACCACAATGACGACGGCTGACACTCTACTTTTAGTCATGCATTTAAATTGTGAGAAAACTTGATCCGTGTCAGATCTGTGTCACTGCGCCGATAAATAGAAATCGAAGCTGCAGAGTTACTATGACACTCCAAGTGACTATAAATAAAATAGAATAAACCAAATCTTAACGTCTTTATTAGTACAAAGACAAACGCATTTCACTAGGAAGTAAGTGGATAAATCAATGAGCTAATCTGTTCTGGAATCTTGTGGGGATCTCTTAATGGAGATAAGCCACAGAATACAAATTTATTTCCCATCACCAGTGTAGCGTTCGCGGTCACGAAACAGACTGCACTTGCTCGAAAAGAATACTGAATTACAATATCATGCAGTTAAAACCATCCGCCCATCCGTTTCTTTTCAATTATTACCTATTCAATTTCTGTTTCCGTGATTTATATTAACGCATCTCGTTCACGTAAAATGTTTGATCATCATAGGGGGGGGAAGTATCGATTTCTTCACTTTCTGTCCTAAACGGGGTATCGCTACAGCTACTTCAGGCTAGGAAACCTCGTTCGCCTTGTCTTCTCAGGCAACCACGGTCCTGTGGAGTATAGACGGCCCGTTTCATTTCCAATGCATTAAAACACAGTAAGAAACTAATGCATCATTATTTCATTCTAGTCTTCAAGAGGGTATGATTTTGGGTTAAATCTCTTCGATAGGGTCTGAAAATTCTGAATTCTCTCTTAAACAGGATAGGGAAATCAGGGAATTGTGTCTTAAATAGGGTCAGGGTTTGAGCGCCTGGGCCGCGCCTCCCTACCCAAGCATCTGTTGAGTACCCCCCGGGATTGATTATCACTTTTCAATCGTGCACAATTAATTTTGGCAATATTTCTGTAACGAGTGTTTTCAATTCAATTTCAATTCATAGCAAACAAGGTTAAGGTTCGTATTTACAGGTTACTGTGTTGTTCTAAGGAATAGTGCCGCTCTTCTCCCTACTTTTAATTTTTTTAGTTTCCCTCGCAGATATGTTCAGTTCCCTGCATGATCGTTAGAGACTTAATTCGGTGATCAATCAGAAATGTTATTGAACCAGTGGGGGGTCCGTATCGCAGAAGAAATATCAGTCGAGTTGCTGGATTGCAAGTTTATTGACTAGGCTAATTGACTGAGCCAAAGGTTCACAAACCAACAAAAACGAGGGAGATCAGTATTACTCAATAGGTATCGGTAAACATTTTATCAATAAACATTTTATCACTTTGACTTTTTCCACTGAATTTATTAAACGATGGAATAGTTTCTCTTTTCCAAAGACACAAATCACTAACATCAATGCAACAAAACTAATTCAGAACGAGCAGGGACCTAATAAGAACTTCACTCTCACTATCAGGCCATTTTAATCATATAAAATTTTCCCATATTGTGACTGCTGGGTTAAGATAAGTATAAAGCTAATAACCAGCCCATTGCATTGCCTACAGCAAAATCACACATATATATGTGTATATGTTTAATTTCATGTGAGACCAGTTTTAGAGTCCTCTATAAATATAATAAGTATAAAGATTAGCGAAGCCCCATGAACATACCCACGTAGTTTTGACGGAGAAGAGCCCGTCACCGTAAGTTACATGTACGTAATTAATCACGCCGCACAATTCCTTGTGTAAACAGGTACATGTACCAAGGACTGAAATGCTTTTTATGTAAGAACACTAAACTGCTTTACATTATCAATTCTAAAAATTTGAGTCAGTTTAGTTCGGAGAATCAACCATTTAAATTTGTCTATTGCTTGACAAATCTCATGAACATGTTCGACATAAGCTAATACTTGCTAAAAAAAATCGGAGCCGAA
>JAEMWC010000084.1:1317500-1415000 GCA_016490735.1 Pachyseris speciosa | reverse complement strand
TGAACCGATTGGCTGCCAATGTCATCACCTTTCGCGTGAGCGTGTTTATTATTTTCTGGTAACTCAGTTGTTTTAGAGTTTGACTTTGATGTGACACACCAAATTAAGAGGCTTTTTCTCAACGTTTTTCCCCCACTAGATATTACGAACGAAATAAGAAATTTCCAATTCATATTTGAATTTCAACCGTATCCTCGAACCATAATGGATAGCTGCGGAGAATAAATGTCACATGTACCGTGTGTTCTTACGGAGAAATTGATTCAGTATATCTCAACATTATGTGTTCAAAATTCGTAGAAACTATTTACACTGATTTGTGTTAATGGTTAAAGGAGTAGTGAATTTCTGGTCAATGCTAAACGCGAAAAGGCTATTTCAGTTTATGTTTATGTTTTCATGACACCTCGCTATCGTGTCTGTTTGATTGGCGGGAAAAACGCCTTTAATCTGGCCGCCATGTTTCTCTGACAGCCGACAAGAAAGTTATATTCCGTGTATTACAAATGAGTTTTGGGGTTAGTGATTATATTTCGTTAACAACTTTTTTCGATTGAAGTGAGACATACAGTTGCTAAGAACTCTACGAAAAAGTTGCTATTTGTGAATACTTTCACTTAACGAAATATTTACCACAGGCCGTAAAGCTCTGTTTCACTCAGACCGGCATTTTCGTCATTTTTGTCGCCCTCGGCCTTTTAACTTCACCCAAAAGGAATATGAATATATAAAACTAGAAGAGAATGAAAATGATTTCCTTCTCACATAAATTAGGCTGCTTTGTAGTGAGATGATATAAACTAAGCGTTAACATAACGAGATTGTTCGCTCACCTCAGTGCCGAGTGCGATCCATTTATACGGGAAAGCCTTTGTTACATTTTTGATAAATAGAACACGCACACACAAAAAGCCCCAAAAAGCCTTCTTCGGTGATGATAAGTTGCCCACTCTTTTTCAGGAGATAATTCCCAGAATGTGTTTTGTTGGGTCGATATGACCGACTATGCCCTCGTAAACCAAAACAATGCTTGAGTGGAGAGGCAATTAGAGTAGTATTTTTCCTAGGATATACCTCACAAATTAATGTGATTTGGTAAGCTGAAGCCACTCTAAAGGCACTAAGGCCACATGGTAGCGGGCATTACCCCTTAAATCTACCAAAAAAAAAGATTGAGCCCAAGCATTAGCAGCCATGGACAGCTGTTTCGGCCTTGTTAGGCCTCATCAGCATGGCATAGCTAATGCTCAGGCTCAAGTACCCACATATCCATAAAACAAGCAGTGAAAACGTAAAGCTTGTGGGATGTGGCTGGAGTGACAAGATATACCTCACAAATTAATGTGATTTGGTAAGCTGAAGCCACTCTAAAGGCACTAAGGCCACATGGTAGCGGGCTTCACTTACCAAATCACATTAAAAATATCCTTGTCACTCCAGCCACATCCACAAGCTTTACGTTTTCACTGCTTGTTTTATGGATATGTGGGTACTTCCAGCAGTGAAAACGTAAAGCTTATGTGGCTAGTGACAAGGATATACCTCACAAATTAATGTGATTTGGTAAGCTGAAGCCACTCTAAAGGCACTAAGGCCACATGGTAGCGGGCTTCAGCTTACCAAATCACATTAATTTGTGAGGTATATCCTTGTCACTCCAGCCACATCCCACAAGCTTTACGTTTTCACTGCTTGTTTTATGGATATGTGGGTACTTGAGCCTGAGCATTAGCTATGCCATGCTGATGAGGCCTAACAAGGCCGAAACAGCTGTCCATGGCTGCTAATGCTTGGGCTCAATCAGATTTAAGGGGTAATGCCCGCTACCATGTGGCCTTAGTGCCTTTAGAGTGGCTTCAGCTTACCAAATCACATTAATTTGTGAGGTATATCCTTGTCACTCCAGCCACATCCCACAAGCTTTACGTTTTCACTGCTAGTATTTTTCCTACGCTTGTAGTGTACTGTTTGTCGACTCAGCTGCTGTCTGTCTCATGTTCCAACTGTCATATTTAGCAAACTATTATTCATACAAAGTAATTTCATCCTTTTCTCACGGAAATATTGTACCAGTTTCCTTTTGTAAACTGTGAGTTGAGTTGATAAACAAGGCATCGTGGACAAGTTTTGGCAGAAGTATTTTTAGCTCTAACTATTAGATTTCCCAAACACGAAAGCCAACTACATAATTAAGAAACTTATCCACTTAGTAAAAATGTCATTTCTCTTTCACATACATGAATCGTCATAAAAACCGCCTGGAAAGTCCATTGTTGTTCATAATTTGTGCTCGAATCAAAATGAATTATGTGGTCAACAGGAGAAGATTTGGTTGACCCGGTCTTCTTGAAATGACATTTTTTTTTAAATATTTCGATTCTTAGACGATGGAATCCCAGGATAAATAAATAATAGCAGGGATCGTATGAAATTCTAGAAGTGTAGGAAGCTGGAAACAAATTCTGTTTTCGCCATCTTTTCCACAAAGCTCTTAAATGTCTACTCCAAACTAGATGTTATTTTCTCAGAAGTAATAAAGCGGAAATAAAGGGGTGTTATTAAAAAAACTAAGGTTTAACTGTGATCTAAAAAGCGAATGTTTTATGATGGAGATTAAACGGTTGTTCGCTGATTACACGCAGCGAAATGATAAGCGTTATTTTTTTCTGCCGCTGATAACGACATTTTCGCGATACCTCGCTTTTACTTGTGCTATCACATGTGTGACAATATAATAAATGAAAATATTCCTGGTCTAATCTCAACCAAACTCAATAAAAGCGAAGAGATTTCTTTTGTCGGCTAAATTGTTGCGAAATCAAAACACTGTTATTTCTTCTTCTGTTTTTAAAACTTACCTGCAGGTGGGAGAATGGAAAATAAGATTTGCTTGAATCAGCCGTTGTTTATCACAAGACGTAACTTTGCCAATCAAAATCAACTCGCCATGTTCCTGTTCCTGTTCCATCTCTTAATTTAATACAGTTTCCATCATCGAAAGTAATCTCGCAGATGCCTCGAAGGTAATCTTTCCAAGCATAAATTAATTCAAGGATGCGTCTCTCTGAAACATTGAAGGGAAGTTATGACCCAGAACTGCTGAAACTTCAATCCTGATGACGTGCTACTTAAAATGCATAAAAATGTAAACTTTTTTGCGGGTCAAGCAAAGTCTTCCACAAATAAAGTGTTTTCGTCCTGCTCTTCGCTGATTCATTTACAGCATAGAAGTTAACAAAGGTGAGATTTATTGAAAAGGGTCTTTTCCGCCAAGACATTGAAGATTTTTTAATTAAATTATGTTACGGTGACTTTCATAATTACTGATTCGCAAAAGAGGAAAGCTTCTTTTGTTTTGTTGTGGTACAATCAAAGTTACCTTGGCGGGTGTATTACACTCGATTAACAATTTTGGAATCATAAAATATATTTTTTGCAGCAAAACAAAGGACTTCATCAGTCTCATCTGAATCTTGTATCATCTACATTCCTCTAAAAATCAGATTTTCTCGGTGTTACAGCCTATATAAACTCTTAAAAATATTTTGCAGTTTTGTGACAACTGTAAAATTCCGTCATGAACCTACTATACTGAAGTAACTGAGGTGAAAATCACTTTGTTTGCCCATTTTCACGAATATGAGACAAATCGTAAAAAAAAAAAGAGTATATGATATGGTTTTGGGGGACGCAGCATCAAAATTAGAGACGTTTGTATGGATTTTGAACTATGTTTTAAAGTCCATAACTTGGTATATGTTCAACCTAAAAGCATCAAACTTGGTCAAATGGTCATTCTCAACGTTATCTTTCATGCGATGGTATCCATTTATCGATTAGTCGATTAATTTGAAACTCGCCCCAGTTCCCTGCGCAACTCCGAAACGGCCTATTGACACCTGTCAAAACAAGGTATCCGCTGACCATTATCATGTGACCATATAGCGGGCTCAAGTTTGAAGGTCATCGAGGTCGGCTGTTTTTTTGAAGTTTACCGCTGACCAGGTACTGGCTTTTGATTGGATCGCAGGTTCAAGCCAGGTGTGGGACACCCAAACCAAAACGAGGCTTAATTTTTCGCGCGCTTTCTGCGGCTCGAAATTTCACATTCACTTGGTTTCTTCATTCTGAGCAAAACAACTTCATCTTCTTTCGAATTTCTTCCCTTAAAAGGCCTACAAATCAGGGACTAGTTTAAAGATACTCCAGAAGGTGAATTTCCAAGTGCTAAAACGGAAGAGCAAGATATTTTTCTCAGTAAAAGCTTAAAACTTGGATCCACTTCCATGGAGCTCGGATTGTGTGGTTAAAAAACAAAATAATTCAACACTTCAAGGGCTTTCACTTTACCACGGCATCTTGCAGCTCACCAAGAAAGGTCACTCAATAGTTCACCGGCATTAATGGCAGGAACGAATACTGAGCTCAAACTAAGGACAACCGCTTGCTATTTTTTGAGATTCGTGTTTTTACTAAAGTGGATACGTATTTTCAAGAACCTCTACATCACAGGTAAATTAAATAAATTGAAGCTTAACATTTGGTTTAATCGTTGTTACTTTTCTTGGATCGGGAATGAAACTTGTATTTTTCTTTCGACTGGACATAAATAACCATTATCTCTACTCGTTTCGGACACAAGGAAGTAGCTGAATTGTTTGTTTGTTTTGCTCGCAAGCGATCGCGAACGTGTTTTTACTCCGCTTGGCTGACTGTTTTCGACGTCTGTGCCTCAACAGCGTTAAGAAATTTTTGCCCTTATCTTATTAACACGTCATCGCAATGACTCTTCGTAAAAAAGGATTAAAGCCCCGGCTAAACATATATATAGTGTTTGTCAAACATAACGTTGGGTGGCTAAACGCACAAACAATGTTTGACCAAATACCAGACAGAGTGAGTCCATAGAACGTATTATCGCTGAAATTTCGACGTTATTTGGTTTGCTGCCCATTTAAAACTCGAGGGGATTTTTGTAACCCTTCGTGCAAATGTCTTATGACATCCAAGAAATGGCAGAACCAGGTAGGCTTTCTACTCTTTCCTTCATCTAAACATTTGGATTTTATTGATTTGGATCTTATTTCCATTCAGAATGAACTTGTGCGAGCGCATACGGTTTATCGACATCGAGTTGATTACGCGGGGTACGAAAAGCCAAAAACTCCCTCAAACTTTCTAAACGTTATTAGGACCAGGATTTCATCAGCATTCAATATAATGTGTTCTATCGATAGCCTGATTTTGTTAGACCAGCGAGAAGGCCAAGAACGAGAAATCCGAAGCTTCAAGAAACGATGTGGCAGTTACACCTGATAACAACACTGAGCGCCCTTCTGAGATGCAAGAATGCATACGAGAAAACGTAGCGGTGGAGGTAAATGAAAAGTGCGTTTGCCGTTTTATTTGCAATATAAAATTTTATAGAGAAATGAATAAACTTACCTTATAATAGATTTGGTAGTTTGCCACAAATCTGTTTATTTTTTCTTTTAATGCCCTCGACTGCAACTCACTCGCACATTTGATCACACATTTATAAGCTTTGTGTCTCAGAGTTGTAAAAATTTTTCATTCCACATAAGGACACGGCTCTTTCGCGGCTCTCTCATGTGGGGAAAAATCAAGAAAAAACCTCTGGGACCAGGGTAAAGAAGTCTGTTTTTGTATGCTTTCTGTCCGGCTGATCCTCCGTTTTTTGACAGTTCCCTTCCACATTACAGACAATGTTTGGCATTATGTAAGGTGTGAAATATTTCTTCAGCTGACATACCGTTTATATACATATCTCTGTTTTATTCGTGCAAAGAATTTGATACAAAACGTGGGAGAGGAAACTGTAAGGAGACTTGCCATCAGGGTACTGTCAAGGGGGATTGGAAGTTTGGAGTTTATCCAAAGCCAGTTGGTGGCAGATGATGAAAGTTGTGAAGGCCCCCTAATCAACAAGCATGGATCACCACTGCAGCCTCTTACTGTCAGAGAAACACCAAGACAACCAATTCACCAACCTTCGCCAGTCAGACAACTACCAGCCACACCAGACAGAACATTACCACCATCCGATGGACCAATCACACCAGACAGACCAGCCACACCAAACAGACCAAGGCAGCAACAAATGGCCTTACCACCTGTCCTTGAGTGGTGTAAATGTGGTTGTTGCAGACAAATGCCAAGAGCTGTGGAGAACTTATGCTGCAAAAAGAAAGACTGTGTAACTCTTACCCAGAGGTTCTATAAGCTCTGCTTGGACCCAGATATCCTACAACTATGTATTTTAAACAGAGCAGATATTAGGAATGATCCTTTCGACAACAGCACACGACAATTCAGAAAGGCTGCATATAGGCAGTTTATATTAGATAAATATGGGTATCTGGGGAGAGGCAATCGCAAAGTGGTTCCATCTTGCGCTGTCTGGAAAGTTCGAGGCAAGTATACATGGGGCAAGTTTACATGGGGTTTAGGGATGATTAAAAGCTGCAGCTTAGTGTCATATTTCTTCTTGACCAAAAAAACATAGTTCAACCAAACAGACTAGTCACTGTTTCTGTTGTCATACAATAATCAACACCACCCCCTCCCCCTGCCCCCCAAAAAGAGGAGATTTTGGGTTCCTAATTATGTTGTTTGGAAAGTGTTGCAATTTTTCTCACACTACTGGGTCCTTCATGGGGTGTACAGGTGATTACATTATATCCTTCTAAACCAAAAAATTGTTGCAAGTCGCTGCTTGTTTTTAACTTCAGCGCAAACTGATTTGAATAGCAATTATTGCATTACACCAATGTCAAAATAAAAATAAAAGGGTGGGGAATTTTTTATGGTTCCTGTTTACACTAATTTTAAACAGTTAGTTGTGGATATTCCTGTCCCACTTTTGCCTTGACTACTGTATCCGGGGAGAGTAATAGAACACAACCTTTTGCGACAGAGAGAAGTTAAGCTAAGCCATCACAAGTGAAAGTGGCTATAATTTGTGAAGTGGATTTCCATTTATTTTCACTCAAATCTGTCGTTGCTTGACAAAAGTAACAACATTTTTAGAAAGTTAAATACTTCATTTTAGTGACTCAGTTAAAAAATGTCAGGCATCTGAATAATTTCACTGGTGGGCAAGGGAATTATCGGTGCAATAGTAGGTGCAAATCGGCTGGGGTCATTGTGTGATATGTCCATGAAATCTTGCATGCACCCAGAATCAGTCTGCCGCATCTTGAAATTTTAGCCATAAGCATAGGAATGTATGAATAGTCCTTGTCTTCCTTCAGTGCAACAGCATCCCAGCGTTTAGTGCGTTGGTTGTATTTCCTGGAAACTCTGTGTTCCCCTGAGTTATCACTCCTGGGCCCGGTTGTTCGAAAGCCGATTAACTTAATCCAGGATGAGCGTAAACTTTGGTTGCAGTTTTTAACTTTTGGATGAAAGTTTCTTTTGCTGCTTTTTTCTTTTCAGAATTGATGTCCTCTAATCTAGAATTTTGCAGAATATTAGCGTTGAACAACGTCTGTGGATAAAGAAATAAGCCCCTTGGTTAAGTTTTCATCTTGGATTAGGGTTAATCGGCTTTCGAACAACCAGGCCCTGGGTTTTCGATGGAGGTGATAGTTGTGGTCTATTGCACACAACATTTTCCTTGCTTTGAAGCCTTTGTACCTGGAAATATCCAAGTTTATACTGTAGTAAATTATCATAGTCAGACATGACATAACAGACAATAGGCTGTCATGAAACAATGTTAGAAGCAAGGAAAAAATCATATAATTACTCGAAGAACCTTGATATTAATAACAATATTATTGTTGCCTTGCTATTGGAAACCATCTCAGAACCATGCTTTCAAGGTTCAAAAGCTAGTTTAATTAAAGCTAATGGGATATCTCAATGGGCATCCGTGGGGAGTTATAAGAACCAGAAATTCGAGTTATCGGGGTAAATGTTTATCAAGGGAAACGAAATTTAGTTCGAGTTAGTGGGGTTTTCGAGTTATCTGAGTTTAAGTTAACCGATTAAGAATGACTGAAAAGTTGGGTCAAATCCAAGGGAATTGAGACTCATGAAACTTACTGAAAAGCACAGCGCTTTGAGGCATACATCAGTGAATGGCTGTTTACTGTCTCCAACAATCCAGTGTGTCTGAAGGTAACAAAATAGCACATTTTTACAATTAGATTGGATCAAGTGAGATCATTAATTCTTCTCTTTAAAGCTTTTGATCTACAGCAGTGATAGCATCAAACATGTAACACCATATCATTGTTTGATATTGAAACACCTCCCAACCAGTTCCGTAGATGTATGGTGACTTGTAAGTAGACTTTGTACAAAAATATTGTAGATCAAAGGTTAAGCCAATGTACAATGACACACCCAAAGAATTCATTTTAGATATGAAACTTTTCTCTTTGTTTTGCATCCACTAAACTGTAATAATGGTTACTGGTGATCATTTTTTACCTGAATTTAACATAATACTTGAGAGTGGCCAGAAGTCTTGGACTAAGGATAATTTCCTGGAGTGCCTGGAAGTCTTTGTCTCTCCTATCAAACCAGGGCAAAACTGTGTTCAGAGTCGTCGGCAATGGGCTTGTGTCTACAGCTACCATCAATCCACTCATGCTGATTACAAACATGGTGTAGCAGGCTAATCCACAATGTCTATGACAAAAAAGGAAGTGAATGAACACACAGAATGAGTGAATCAAACTTCAGAAAACCAGTTCTAAATGATACAATAAACATTGTCAAAGTAGCCTGCGAGCAGAGTCTCCTTTGATCTTCCTAGAACAAATCGAAGGAGACTCTACTCGCAGGGTATGTCAAAGTGAAACGAAAAAAAAAACATCTACCTATTCCAACAAATAGAGAGGTAGTTATGATTGAACTATCACAAAAAAGAAACCATGTAATTAATACCTTGAGCTTGCTCTCTTGGCCATTACAGTTCGCACAACAGAACCAAAAGTGATTTATGATGAGATCAGTCCAAAGAGCTATTTTCTCGTTTCCTTTTGTCTCCCCAATCTAAAACAAAAATCCAGATTTTTGTACTAAAAATGAAATATGGATTATAACAAAGAAGTTAAGGGTCCTGTTTCACCCTTTGTGTCATTATACCCTTGGTATATGTTGTGGTTAAAATAAATATTACTTTTTGGTCTACAGGAAAAGAAGTTAAACCAACTGGCCATCTGTTTCACTTGTCTTGCTTTGCAGAGGTTAAAATGTATATTAATAAATAATGATGTACAGTAACATACAATCAAACAAAGTGAACATTCAGTTTGTCACAGCAGATTTGGAAACTTTCAGCAATAGAGCTAATATTCAAACCTGAATGAGGCACTTGCGTATATTCTTCGATTTGTGCCAAATGTCAAGTGGGTGCACTATGTCTTTCAATTCATCAGCTAAGAGGAAAGGGAAAGAAATAATAAATAATTATTTGTGCTGAAAAAAATGCTTTGCATTAAAAATACTATATACTGGCAGTGAATGCATTTATGGAGTGGGAAAACACAAATTTTTGTTTTGCTGGATGCAGACAATCCCAAGCAGGCCAGACAAGGCCATCTAGCCAGCATCAGAAGCCAATGAGAACACAGGATTTAGCAGATACAGCTTTAGAATAATTGTTACAACAGTTATTTTAACAAATCTGGTTAGCCATAATTATGATAAACTCCTGGGCTTAATACAGATACATTGTACTATCCAAAATCAAATATGAACAACTATCACTTCCAAATTACCAATCAGGGACACAATGTTTGAACGAAGCCACTGCCGCCATTCGTCAATTGCAGGGACACAATAGAACTTCTGTACACGAAAGAAGGAGGCCTTTGAAGGACAGGTAGGCCTAAGAATCTGTTCATCAGTTACACCTTTGCAAAGTTGTTACCAGACAACAGGATGGCAGCAGAGAATTGAAGATTGTTAGCATACATCCCGCTGTATTTTTCTGAGGAGCTCCATTTGCCATTGTGACCATTTGTATATGTCCACCATATCTCCTGTGTACAACCAATAGAGTAGTATATCTCCGTCCATCATATACCGCCTCGTCCAACTTTTGTGTCAGCGTCGCTGCGCTCCTTGACACAAACGTTGGCCCTCGGTAGTATTTGATGGACGGAGGATATACTACTTGGGAGTCGAGGGGCGGCAAGGGGGGTTGAGGGGTGGTTGGGGGGTGGTGGAGGAGGGGCAACCCCTGAGCCGCCCACTCAACCAGATCAAACCGGTTCAAACAAAAAAATTTCACAAACCATGTCACGCCATATTGAACAAAGGCCTCGTGTGTCAACCATGTCACGTCCAATTGAACAAGGGCGTTGAGAGGGCGAGACCATGTCGCGGCATATTGAACAAGAGAGCCGAGGGGTTAAGCCGATGGAAACCGAACTAACGCGCGGGGAGAGCAAGCCGACGGCGCGGCCTTTTGAACAAAGAGCACTTCGAGAAAATTCGCGCCGAAATTTCCCAGGTAATTATATGGTGGCCGCGAGAGAACCACAATACGACGAGGCCACAATCCGTGAATATCTCAACACCGTATTTGGTGAGAGACCTGTGCCGGCACCACGACGGAAAAGACCGGTGCCACCACCCCGTCAAAAGAGACCTCCTGTTCCTGCTCCACGAAGACCACGAAATCAACAAACTATCACGAATAATCCTGCAACGAATTATTCCACAAACCCTCAAGACGAAGAGTTTTTGGAAAGAGTTTTTGCGGAGCTTGCAGAGCAACCCCCTGCAGAAAGAGACTTACGCCACGGCTGTTGGAAACACAACGCCACAAGTTAATCCCTACCAGGAGAAACCTCGATCGAGGATTGGCCACCTCTTCTTCGATAACCGCCGGTGTAACAAAAGAAGGGCGGAGATATGTTACCTGGAGAATAACTGAAAAGTTGTACCAAGACTTGACACTTGCATTTATGAAGGTCATCAAAGAGAAAGCGTGTACCACGTTTTATGCAAGGCACACATATGCATATTGGTTGGTGAATACCGAAAATGGCGATGCGATATTGAGATACGTGAACAAACCGCTTGGATCTTCTTGGTTTCGAAGATTTTATGAGGTCGAGTTTTGGTTACATCAAAAAGAAGAGGAACGGCTGAAACTTGTGGGTGCTGACCGCCCCACCACGAAATGGCGCTTTGATGTTTTGAAAACGTTGATGTAATATATAGATTTAGCCAAGCCTAAAAGCGGAGCTCCACGATTATTATTATTTTTACTGGTATTGAGCAACAACGCATGGCTTACCTTGCGCCAATATTTTATATTTAGGGCAGTCAACAGGAATTGACTGCGGTTCCAAAACCTCAAAACATTACAAGAAAAAAATACAGTCGAAGCGTGTGTTTGTTCGAAAACAAGTTTAGCAATCAAAGAACGATCAAATATTTTCATTCAACATCGCTGGACAAGCATGTTTGAAGGTTTAGCCACCTCTTTCAATAGTGCATTAAATGGCTTTCCATGTTTGATTTCGATCAAACCTTTTCATCCAACATTTCGCATTACGAAGAAATTGTTTGATCGTTTAACGACTCCAACAAACAAATCGTGCACGAATGGTAAAAAGCAACCAAATGAACCACAACGTCGAAAATTTCAGCGATAATACGCAAAAAATCGTTCTGTAGACTCAATCTGTCTAGTGTTTCGTCAAACATTTTGTTTGTGCGTTTAGCCACCAACGTTATGTTTGGCAACTGACAATGTTGGATGAAAATGTGTGATCGTTTAGCCGGAGTTTTAATCCTTAATTTTACGAGGATTCATCGCGATTACCTGTTAATAAGACAAGGGCAAAAGTTTCTTAACGCTGTCGAGGCACCGAGGTCGAAAAACAGTCAGCCAAGCAGATTAAAAACTCCCGTTCGCAAAGCAACGTAACAAAACAAGCAAACAATTCAACTACTTCTTTGCGTACATAACGAGTAGAGATGATTGTTATTTGTATCCAGTCGAGAGTAAAATACAAGTTTCATTCTTGAACAAAAGTAACAACGATTAAACCAAATGTTAAGCTTCAATTTACTTAATTTACCTCAGTGTCCTGTGTTGTAGAAGTTTCTACCACTTGAAAATACGCAAGCTTCCAGTCTGTCCAAAGAAAGAACTTCTTCCACAGAGTTTGAGCTACTCGTTCCTCCCATTAATGCCGGTCATCTGCTTTCTTGCATCTGCTTTCAAGATGCTGCGGTAAAGTGACAGCAAAGCCCTCGAAGCGTTAAATCATTTTGTTTTCAACCACACAATCGATCCAAGTTTGAAGCTTTTCCTGAGAAAAATCTTTGACGCCTTCCGGCTTTTTAGCACTTCAATTCACTTTCCAGAGGATCTTTTAACAAGTTCTTAATTGTTATGCTTTTTGCGCGAATTAAAAGACAAACTTCGCTCGAAGAAGATGAAATTGTTTCGGCTTATAGTGAAATTTCGAGCCGCGCGGCTGCCGCACGGGAGAAAGCGCGCGAAAAATTAAGTCTCATTTTGGTTTTGGTGTCTCGTTTTGGTTAAGTTAATCAGGCTTGAGCCTGCGATCCAATCGAATGCTAGTACCTGGTCAGCGGTCAACTTAAAAAAAAAGCTGACCTCGATGAGCTCTAAACTTGATCCCGCGATATGCTCACATGATATTGGTCAGCGGATGCCTTGTTTTGACAGGTGTCAATTGACCATAACATGGATGTCCAATATCAGAGATGTGCGCTGTTCTTGCGCTGTAAACTAGCTGGTCAGGCTCTGGTCAGGTGGAGTATGGCCGCCATGTTTGGCTCATGCATTGATTATTATTATTATTAGGATATTATTAATTAATTGGGCAACGCCGTCGTGCGTACGCGCCCACGAGCAATACCGTTAGCCATTTTTACCATGAGAAAAGCAGTTGACCGGCTCTATAGGTATGGTGCTCCGCTTGGCGGCCCTTTGGGCCGCCGGAGCTCCGCTAACAATTGTGTTGGACCGCGCGCCACTGCTGGGAACAGGTCCTGTGCCAGATTGGTTTCGAAACCGTGCGCATGCGGCTCGCGGGCAAGCAATGGTGGCGATGGACACTTTCCGCGATAACCTGTGTTTATGGTGCTACATTGTTGTCAATGAGGGGACAAGAATAGACCGTTCCAAACAAGCAGCACTGCAGCTTGCGTGAGGTTTTTTCGGCGTTCCACAATCACCCCATTTCCCAGATTGTCCAAAAACGTCGTTGGATGAACTGGATAAATGTGAATGATATATGAAATGAATCATATGAACTGCGGAAATGAAATCAAATGAAGAATGATCCTCGCAGTTGTGGAGCTCGTATATGATTCATTTCATATATCATTCACACTCATTTCTTTCACGGGATCATATGAACCCACAATTGACCTGCTCCCAACGTCAGTGGCTTCATAGCTCAGTTGGTTAGAGCATCGCACCGGTAATCGCGAGGTCACGGGTTCAAACCCCGTTGAAGTCCTGAATTTTTTTTAGGCTTCTTTTCGCAATTGCATAAATTGCGTTCACAACTGCGAGGATCATTCTTCATTTGAACTGGATAAAGTTGAACAAAGCAAAACCTTTCAACGAGGGGTTGGGCATCCGTGTGTACGAGCCAGAGCAGACAGCCAACAGTATTATTTGGCACCTTGTGCGAAATGCGCCAGAAGCAACTAAAAACATTCTGACAATTGGTGTGTATGGTGGGCACGCGTTTCTTATCAAAGACATTGATAAGTTGGTGGGATTGTTTGCATGTGTTCATTGTAAACATTGACACGACCCCATGATCTCCAACGACATTACCGAACATGTGCCAAAGGTGAAACAAAAATTATATGCCCGAACACGAAAGTGGAAGCAAAACGAACAAGTTTCGAAATAGCTTTCTTCCCCGACAAAGTCACGTACACGGCACCCACCAATTGGTTGGAAAGTGAAGCACGGCGGCGAGGGATTCACATCCATCACGCAATGTGTGGTCATGGAGGAGAAAGGTGGGTAGTTGGAGCCCCTGTGGATGGGTTTCACCCCGCGTCGAACACAGTCTTCCAATATCACAGGTGGTATTTACCACGGATTCCCAAGATGTATGCCAGACCGAAACGAGCCCATACCCACAAACTTGAAGAACAAGAATACCAAAGAAAGAGAGTTCAAAACCCGCGAAGAGTTGTTTCAAGACACCATCAAACGACCAAGAGTGCTTCGAGAGGCGGGGTTCAATGTTAACGAAGCATGGGGATGTGAAGTTGGGCGCAATGAAAGCACCAAAACAAACACTTTCACGAAATCCTTCCCACACACCATATTGTATGACTTTGAAGCATTTGGTGAAGCCAGTTTCAGAAAAGAACCGACCAGCTTGTTGGTGTTCGAAAACGCGCACGTGCCGATTTCCGTGTCTATCGGGGATACCCTCGAGCGAACCCCAACACACATCTGCGAGAGAGATCCGAAAGAGTTGATTAACAAGTTTGTGAAAGAGTTTGAAAGACGAGCAAACAACATTTGGGAAAGGGTTCGAGCAGAGTTCATGCCAGAAGACATTGATTTCATTCCGAACAAACGCCGCAAACTCATTGAAGAATGGTGCGACCAAGTGCCAGTCCTCGGTTTTAACTCAGGGCCATACGATCTTAATCTGATCAAAGAGTATTTTGCGCGAGAGATAAGCGAGACCGCCGACAAAATTCGTTTTTGTTGACAAAAGACTTCCGTTTTCTTGACATTATCAACTATCTCGGCCCAGGAACGAGTTACAACAAATGGGTGAAAGCTTACGACTGCACAGCAAACAAATCCTGGTTTCCATACGAGTGGTTTGATTCCTCCCAAAAATTGGATTTTCCTGGGCTCCCCGATTACTTCTTTTGGTACACAAAGGTGGGAGAGAGATTCCCCCTCACAATAAAAGAATTTAGGCAATGCAAACAAATTTTTAAGGAAAAAGGAATGCGTACCTTTGCAGATTGGTTGTGCTACTATAATGACTTGGATGTTGCCCCAGGGTTGGAAGCGTTATAAAATATGCGCGCTTTCTACACCGAGAAAGGAATTGACATCCTCAAAGACGCCGTGTCAATTCCAAGTGTTTCTCTTCATTATTTGCTTCGAGGCTCGGTTAAGCGGGGCGTAGAGTTGTGGACTCCCAACGAGGAAGAATACAAGATGTTGAAAGGCGAGGTCGTCGGCGGGCCAAGCCTTGTGTTCACGCGGTACCACGAAGTTGGCGTCACAAAGATTCGCTCCCACAAGATTGCCAACTCGAGGCCTTGCCGGAAAATCCTCGGCTATGACGCTAATGCACTGTACCTCTCGACCATGCTCAAAGACATGCCATGCGGAAAGGGTTGGATTGTGTGGTACCCAGGGTTGTTGGCTTTCCAGACGGTGCCAGGTTTCACAGAACGCGTCAAAAACGGCACATGGTTTGGGTTTGCGGAGGTCGACATCGAGATTTCCCAACGTTTGTGGCCAAAGTTTATTTGGAAAAGACTGGAAGAACCCGAGGCGACGGGCAGAAGCTGTTGGGTGCGCTTTCAGCGAAAAAAGATGTTGGTGTATGCTCCGCTTCTGCAGTGGTATCTTGCCCATGGCGCGGAAATCAACGCGATATACCGGACAATCGACTATCAACCGAAGAAAATCTTCACCTGGTTTGTTGAGCAAGTAACGGAGGCGCGTCGCACGGGAGACGCGGAAAAAAGCAAGGCGCTGCTCGCGGAAGTTTTCAAACTGTTGGACAACAGCGCGTATGGAAAAATGATTGAAGCTGTGAAACGCCAAAAAAACGTATCTTACACGAAAGACGAGAAGATTGTCGACAGGGCCATGCTTTCTTCCAAGACCTCGATGAAATTGGTGAAGCGTATGAGATAGAAAGCTGGAAGACGAGGATAACAATCAACAGACCCTTCCAAGTTGGGATCGTTGTTTATCAGCCGGCCAAACTGCGCATGTTGGAGTTCTACTATGACTTTCTCGACAAGTTTGTAGATCACAGCGACTTCGAACCGATTCAGATGGACACAGACAGCAATTACATGGCGATAAGCGGGGAGAAGTTGGAAGACGTTGTAAGACCCGAACGACGGGCAGAATTCGAAGCGGAAAAAAAGAAGTAGCTGGCTTGGGACAAGTGGAGCAATCGCGAACCGGGGCTTTTCAAGTTAGAGTGTGTCGGCGAGCGAATGATCGCTCTTTGCTCGAAATGCTACTTCGTGGAGGAAGAGCAACACGGAAAAAACAAACTGAGCTCGAAGGGGGTGTCGAAGAAGCAGAACAGGTTGACTTGGGGGCGTTACAAAGCGGCCCTTTCGGGGGAGAAGGATATGGCTGTGAACAAAGGTTTCCGGATGAGAGATGGGCGAATGATGACATACGAACAACAGAAACTGGGGTTGTCCGCGTACTACGACAAACGTCGCGTGTTGGCGGATGGGATTCACACAGAGCCGATTGAATTCCATCTTGCTGGGGCGAATTGAAAAGTTGCCCCTGTGATTTAAAATATCCACTGACAATTAGAGCAAGAACAATTTTCAGCCGCTTTCAAAAACTTGGCACTTTTTTTCGCGCCAGTTTGTCTGATGTTTTGAAAATGTATTTCATTCCACCCGAGTTGCTTCCTCTCTTCCAGCTTGAAAGCAACGAAAAAATTCAAAATTCTTTCTTTCAATTCCCACGGAAGCATCCACAGAAAGTCCATGCTATTTTTTTTTCTTCACATGTTCAATTGTGGTGACCAAGCGTGTACACCTTTTGAAGGAACATGTTCCCAAGTTACATGGAGAAGAATTGCAGAATTCCCGTTTCCACGCGGAGACGGGGGAAGACGAAAATCGTTGTTTGCACAAAATGCAGGTGCGAATTTCATGAGGCCTGTTTGTCTTGTTTGCGAGAAGAAGAAATTCACAAATTTGATTTACCCTGGAAAAATTATTGTGATATGTACCACGAAATAGTCCCCACGAGTTATTATGAAAGAAAGAAATGGGTGAAAAATCTCAAAAGTCTCAAATGAGGTTGGTTGGAGGTAACTCTGTGTCTGGAGGAACAACCATCAATTCTTCCCGCACGAAGCTGCGCTTTGGCCCGTCGTGAAGCCAATACATGACAGGTTGGTTTGGTTTTATCATCGCCCGTTCAACAGTGAAACTTTTCAGAGACCAAACAGGATCGGTGGCTCTTCGCACACCTCCTTCCAATAACGCACATTGGTTGGAAGTCTTTTTTCTGCTGTCCCGACAGGTCTTCCGGGAGCTGTAGCTGGTTCTGTAAACACACTTTGTCGCTTTATCGCATTGGTGGGTTTCAACCCAATCAACCGCGTGACTTGGTTGTTGTTCGCAGCAACAACTCGTCGAAGCCGTTGCACCCACGCCACAGACCGCTCCCCCTCGGGCAGACGCACTTCCACCGCGTATTGGTGCGAAACAACCCCTCTGCCAGTGTGCGGTTCCACCGCTCCACAATTGCTTGGTCGCGGTGCACTTCGGGATGCCCGCGTCGGATGGTTGTGCCATGCTTCGCCATCGTTTGCGAGACAGCACCCATGAACTCTCGCCCACGGTCGACTTGTAGCAGTTTCGGCCATTGCAGCGGACCGCGTTTGTAAATTTTCTCGAAAGCCGCAGCAACTTCCTCCGCGCTCTTTGTGGAGAGAGGCTCGGCTGCTTTGTATCTACTCGCCACATTCACAACGGTCAGCGCGCGTACTTCCAAAGTTTGCCCCCAACCTTGTCGTGCGGCATAAAAAGCAGGTCAGCTTGGTGCACGGTGTTTGGGATGGGTACATCAAACTTTGGACGAGGAATTTTCAAAGGTGGGGGGAGAAAAATTTGCCAAACAGCCTGTTTGAACAACCATCTCTTCGCAACCACTTCCGGGATTCTGGCCTTTTGCGCCAATTTTTTTGCCGCATCCCACCCCTTCCAATATCCTACCGGGCTGTAATAAATTCGCGAAAGCCGCCTTACTTCCCTTTTCGAAGGAACGTTTGTCATTCATTTGAACATATATACCCGGCAGGAAAAAAGTCAGTGATGTTCGGAATCGAGATTGGAGAAGAAGAGAAACAAAAAGCTTGGCAGGCGTTCGCCGCCCCCAACCCACCTGCGCGCGAAGAAAAAAGCAAATGGCATTGCGGAAAGAAGATGGAGGAAAAATCGGAAGATTTCGAACTTGTTTGTTCAAAATGCGGGCTGGTACAAAAACTCGACACAGTGCTCCACCCCCACAGAGAGAAGAGAGAGGCAGCCCTCCAGTTGTGATTTCGCAAACCCACATCCGCAAAACTCTGGAAAGATACAACATTTTCAACGAAGTCAACACCCGCGCGTTGCCTGGAGGGCGAGAGTGTGGCGCGGCGCGGTGGGAGTTTTTGGGAAATGTCATACATGAGTTCGCGAACTTTCCCGAATCAGACAAGTGGTCGGTGAATTACGTTTCTTTCACGACTATTTCGAAGCGGTTCCAGAGGAAGTTTGGCCGCGCAAAATGAAATTCTCGCAAGAATTTCACCAGCTTTTGAGAAAATCCGACCAAAGACACGGCAAAAGGCGAAAGAAAGGTTCGACAGGTGGTGGAACGTCGTCAAGCCACAGTGAAATGTTTGGAGTACTTCGCCTGGAGTTTCTCGGGGATTTCCATGCAGTGGTCGGAAATGAAGTCGTCGATCATTTTCAGCTTGTCGAGAAACTCCTTTGCATCGAATGGTTCTCCCCAGAGATGGAACCGGATGGCATCCAGTATTTTTTTGTATTCCATTCGAGCGAAGCTGGCCTTTTCGCCCTTTCTGTCGTATTTCTTCGCCGTCGCGACAATTTTCACGATAGCACCGAAAGCGGTCATACCGGCAATGACAGCAGGCTGGAGAGTAAACCCTCCCGCGACAGCTCCAGTCACAACAGCTTTTCCTGCAACCACATTGCAAAGCAAGTTCCTGCGCTGAAACGTTCGGAAGAGCTTTTCGTAGCCCCAATGTTTCTTTGGTAAAAAGCGAAGACCCGCTTCAACATATCGACAGTGTCCTTCGGAAGGGTCGGGTCGATGTGGTTGAAGTCAAAGATGTTGAGAGGGGGAGACCGAGGTTTTGTTTTCAGAAACCACATTGTATATTTTCGGAAAAAAATTTCAGAAGACGGTGTCAGCTGGTTTTGCTGTGAGCATGGCTGCGCGAAGTTTCTCCCTCTCGTGCCACTTCGGTTTGCGCGCGCGCAGTGTGCAGGGGAAGACCAGCCGACACTTATCGCACCAGTCGTACAAGGTGTATCTGCAAAGAAAGCCGTCGATGTGGGGGCCATATATGGAAACGTGAAAATTTTCAGGGCACGAGGTCGAATTCCACCTTTGCGAAGTTGTTTTGAAGCCCTTTTATCTCAAACAGAAGGCGGTGAACGTTCGTAAGGGAGGAGGGGAACAAATTATTGGCGTTCCACCACCGATCCACCTCAAAGGAGATGGTGCTTCCCCGCCACAATATCAACGTTCCATTTCGGTCAAAGGTTGTGTAACGGACAAACGCATTTCCCTTCAAAGGTTCCTGAAATATAAACTCGATGTGTTCAATCTTTTTGAAAAGCGACAACGGCAATATATTCTCCAGCGCAAAACTGAAGAAAGTTTCGTTATCACCACCAGAACTGGAAAGGGAGGCACTTTTCACTCGATAAAGCATGCCCGGCCAAAACACCGGTTTTGAAAAGCGGACGGCGCCTTCCCGGTACGTGAACAAAAGGTCGTCATTGTCATAAACCGCATTGCTATTTAAATTCAAATTCCCCCCATTTTCAGTTGGCGAATCAAATAAGTGTTCATGTCAAGGTCCTTCAACATTGTCATTTTCCCATCTGTTCCCCCAAACAACGTTGCTCCCCCATCTTTGACATAGTACCCGTCCAGGTCCAAATCTTCGCCCAGTTTCGGGTTGTAAAGGGAAAATCCATTCAGATCCAGGGCAGTTCCTATTATCATCCCACCCACGCTTCCGTGGAATAACGTTAGGCCGCCGCTGCGAAGGTTTTTGCCATTCAAATCCAAGTCGGTTTGCATGGTCATTCTTCCATTTTCCCCAGTCCAGACCTGATCAAAGACAGACGAAGGCACATTCGAAACCAACCCTTGGACACCGTAAACCACCATTCTGCCCGAAGGTGTCGAATCTGTTGACACTCCATGCAAATCGAGATAGATGTAGTTGGGGATCGCGCTTGACCATCTGTGGAATTGCACCAGAGTTTTCAATAAGGACGCAGCCGAACCGACCGCAGGAAAGTTTTCGAGGCCTGCCGCGTTATCGAAATCGTGGTCCCGCTGGCGTTCACACTAACATTCCGCATCTCTGGCGGAAAATGTTCGACAACGAAGGTGTAGTAACCAAGAGGCAGTTTGAAAAGATTGAACCCGATGCGTGGGCGGTACTGGTTGCGGCCATCATCATCTTTCTTCAACGTGAAGAGGTACGCCCTTTTGTCGATCGAATGGGGCGAGGCGGCATAGTTGTTGATACGAAGAACCATGATGTTGTTTTCGCTCGAAGATTCGTTGATGTCGTCCATCAGATATTCGAAAGGGTTTGCTTGGTGATCGGAAAAAGACAAATGAGCCGCATCGACGTATTTTTTTGTTGACACCATCCCCAGGGTTCGTGGGGTCTTTCACGTTCGCAATTTCGTTGTTGTGCATGTCAATCGCGCCCACCATTCGTCCCCCCTCAAGTTTTAGAAAAGATGCTTGGTCGACATAAATTTTGTTCGCAACATCTTTGTCGGCCACTGGTGCCCCGACATTTTCAATTCTGAGGTTGGCATTACGGAATCGCGCCCATTGAAACACGTCGGCCGTAAAAAGTGGGGTACCCATGAGGCTTTGCGCGCTAACAAAGACTTGCCGCCGCGTTCGGTTCCTTTTTGACTCGAAAACATAATTCCCAAAAGGGAGCTGTAGATGTTACTCTTTCGTTATCCGTTATAAGGCAATAACAGGAGCTTGTACTGTGAAAAAATGTGAAAATATGCTCGCGATCGATTAATACCGGCCGTGAGAGTATGGAGAACTTTGCGAAAACAAGCCACAACTGCAAAAGATATCGGCGAGCGCCGCATGAACTTTGCAATAACTGTTTACGATCATCTGTTTTCCAGTGTTGTTCTGCTTCATTTCGTGCGATCGATCACTTCGTTTCTACTATTGATATTCCGCTTTTGGCGTGTTTGTGTCCGCGTGAAAAGTGAAAAGAGGCAGTGAGTTGATATTGTTTATCGTTTAATCATCGCTTGCTTTGGTTTGATTGACCGTCGCGTGGCCCGTGCTGGATACATCTTTCTCGTGTGAAGCGGTGTTATGCAGACAAAAGCATTCTTCGAGTACCAACGCGCAAGAGTTGTTGTTATCAAATAATGTTGTAGTATTCGAACTTGGCAGAAACAACATTGAATAAAGCGGCAAAGTAAGATACTACGGCTTTGCGAAGTTTCATGGTTTGCGAAAGTCATCGCATTTCAGTAGCAAGAGATAAATTTATCCTGTTGAAACGATGAGTTGTCGGATTTTCCTGTCCGGTCAACTGTCGTCATAGGAGCATTTTAGCGAAAAGGGCAAGTGCATCGTAAGTGTTTCATTGGCTTTATATCGTTTTCAAAGAAAAGACAAAATGTTTATGCACTGAAGCGATTGAATTGATTACGGATTTCTTTCACCCTCATTTGCGTCTGTGTAATTTAACTTAGGAAATATTTCTAACGGCGATTATTCACGTCTTCAGTATTTAATCCGCGGTTCAAATATACGTATGGATTTCACATATTCATTCTCAGAGTTTAAATCGATACGGCCTTTAGAAATGCAATTACGGTACGTATACTGTTCCTCTATGAATTAGCATATGTTCTGGGCGCTTAATGACATGATATACACTAGGGATTTCGATGATTGGCAGCTCCGCATTTAGATTTGCATAATACGATCGACGTGTTTCAATGGGCGCGATTCCGTAATGGCCATATCCAGATTACCATACATTGCTGTTGACCCATCTCTTCGAACAGAATACTCATCCACATAATTTTTGTTCACCTCGTCCTTGAGGTTGAAGGGGGCGCAAGATTCTCGATTACGTTGTCGTTCATGTTCAAGTCTTTTTGCGCGATCGCGTCGAATTTGGTTCGCAGTCCCTCATCCACACATTTTTTGTTGACGGCGTTTTTAGCGGGGGTGCTGGAATCAACGTCTTTCACATGTTCAATGGCATACTCAGCCATATTCAGATCACCCAGTGCCGGGTCGCTTCCGTCCCGTTTCAAACAAAGCGCGATTTCAGAGTCGACATAGCTTTTGTTCATGGCATCGAGGTCGTTCACAGCGTAAACCATGTTGGTGACAAGGTTTCGCCCTATGTCAATGTTCCCCGTCATCGTGATGCTGCCGTCTTTTTTGAAGTGGCCCAAGCCTGTCGGCCCTGCGGGCCTTGCGGACCTTGCTGGCCTGGAGGCCCTTGAAGCCCTCTTGTCCCTCGAGGCCCTGCAGGCCGGCAGGCCCTCGCGAACCATGAGATCCCGTTGGACCTTGCGCGCTGGTCGGGCCTGCGGGGTCGGAATCTCCTTTCTCTCCATGTTGGCCTCGCGGACCAGGCGGGCCACGAGGTCCAGGGTTTCCCTCCTCCCGCTCTTCTGAAAAAACTTCCTGGAAGTTCGTTCACCACCCCATTGCTTTTCTATATACTCTCGCCGAAATGTTTCTTCATCTCTTTCTTTGGTTTGTCGTAATAAGAGAATGAGAATTTTTTGTCAGTTGCGCGGTCCAGCAAGTCGGGATCCACCCCCAGATCGGTCTGTTCTCTCTTGAGGGAAAGGAAAAGATGCAGAAATGGCTGCAGTTGTCGCGGATGTTTTTGGGGACTTTGAAGAAGGTCTGGGAAAGATAGATCACAGCGCAGTTGCGGTGCCGGCCATTGATGAAGTAGTTGATTACGTCGTTTTGGTTCTTTTCGCAGACCAAGGCGTCGAACACGACGATTTTCTGGTTGTCCGGCGGCAGTTCCTCAAGGGGGGTGATTTCGTCCCCTTGCTGCGCTTCGATCGCTTCGTAACCGAGTTCGAGGTTGATTATCTCATCGAAGTGGTCCAGAAGGGCCTGGTACTTGTTCTGGTGGAGGTTCTTCGAGAAAAGAAAAACCTTGTCGTAGTCCAACAGCCGGTACAGCATGTGCAGCAGGATGTTTGTCTTTCCGGAACCGCTGGGGCCGCAGATCAGCATCCTGAAAATATCCTCGGGCAAGGACGGGTCTCCTTGCAACCAGTTTGTTTTCGCGCCGCTGGGATCATAGTTCCGAATTTTCATTCTCCATATACTCTCTGTGAGAAAACATATGTCTGTGCAGAAGAGACGAGAGCGGGCCGCGGCAGAAGCCGCGCTGGAGACGCAAGAAAACGAGATCCGCCGAGCTTTCAAACGAGACAAACTCGCAAAAGCGATGGGGAAATCGAAGCGGAGCGGGTTTTCAAACCGATCACGAAACGGCTGGGACAACCACTACCCCCAGAAGAAGCGGTGAGGCCAGACTATGGAATGGAGGAGTTCGACAGAATCAACCCCTTCGACTGGCAGGAGGGGTTTCAGCCGGAGGCACCGACACCTCCTCCTTCGCCTGTGCACAACGACGAAGAATTCGAATCCCCCCACCCCCACCACCTGTGGAAGAAGAGGCTCCGCGCCGGACTTGGGAGGAACCGGCGCCAACAGAGTTTCTCGAGTCATACAACGAATCAAACGATTTGCGGTCGCTCAGCAGCCTCGTCACGAAAATGGAGCGAGGCGAGCAAGAAATGGTGAAAACTGGAAGATACAAAGGTTGGTCTTTGGCGGACATCAAACGGCGCAGAGATGACATTCTCGCTGCACGAATGTCGCTTCCCCCACCACCCGTTCGAAAGTCTCCGCTGTAGGCGAGCCAGCTTCAAGAAGGGAGGAAGCGGCTGGCAGAAACCCCTCCAAAAACGAAACCCACCTGTGAGATGTCGTCTTTGGAAAAGGCCTTCGAGCAAATCCAAGCCCACAGGTCAGCTGTTACTGGCGACGAGGAGGAAGATTTGGAAGAATGGATGGAGGGGAGCGGCGTGGGAGATGAGGAAGAGGGCATGATCAACGATCTGTATGTGAAAATTGGCTCTTTGAGAGCAGGTAATACTTCGTGCAAACTGGGACAAGACATCAAGCAGTTGGTTTCCAAACTCGTCAAACGCAACTTGTTAACTCGAGCTCAAGGCCAGAAAGTCTTTCGAGACTATATAGAATGACTTTTCACCTGCTGATTGACTCCCGGCTTGCGATGTTGGAGCCGGGGAGCCACAACCAAAAAAGCCACGATTTTCGGCTGCATTTCCACACCCCGATCGAGCTCGACCCAGCGCGGAACTACGAAGCCGCCCTCGACGAGCTGATTACGATGACCTATTCTTGGCACAACGTGGCGGCACAGTACAACAGCAACCAGCTAAAATGGAGAAAGAAGGGCGAAGCTTGGAAAGTTTTGACGTTCCCCGACGGGTGTATGGGTACACCAATCTCGCCTCGTATTTGCAGGCGCGCACGGGTTTTGTCGATCCTTCTGCCGTGGACAAAATACATATTTTCAATTTGTATTTCGACTTGACAATCTAACGAGTTGTGATTGGAGTCGACAAAGACTACGAGCTCGACCTCTCTGTCGGAGGGTTCGCCGACCTGCTCGGCTTCGACAAGAAGATTTTGACGGGCGCGACAAGTTTCGTGTGAGACAGGATCTCAAAGATAACAAGAGGCGTGGATTGGGTTTTCATCCATTGCGACTTGATAACGAGGAAGGCGAATGATGTGGCGAACGCCGTTTTGTTCAGCGTTTCCACTGTGGGCCTGCCGGTGAGTTATCCTTTCACAAAAGAGCCGCGGCGCTTGAAATTCCACCCTGTCAGCGGAAGCCGGATCGACTCGATCGGAAAACGCGTCACAGATGGGAGAAACAACCTTTTGGATCTGAACGGGGCAGACGTGGCTTTGGCTCTTGTGATTCGAGAGGCTCTCGATGAGGTTTGAAATTTCTGCTTGGTCTATATTACGTGCCTTTGAGTCACGACTCGAAAATGAACAGCCCGAGTGAGTGGATGAAAATTTTCGACCCGCGGACCGGGTGGTATCGCTACATGCACAAAGGGACGGGCGTGATTCGCGACGAGCTTATGGGGGATTGCCCAGAAGTTGCGAAGCCTGCGGTTGTGAAACCCCCCAAAGAGGCGGCTCCCCCGAACAAAGAAGAAAGAGGGGCGAAAAAAATTCGACAGCTGTTGGGGAAGGAGGGGTGCAGAGGGGAGATGCAATGTGGAAGCTCGTCCAAATTTTGGCCAATCGTCTTTGAAATCTTTTTCGGTTGTATATATTGTGCTCGCACGAAGCATGGCTTGGTTCAGATCTCCGAAAAATCTTGAGAAAATCGACTACGAGCGCATCAATCTGGACACGCCGCTCGTGCTCCCAGCGAATGCGCAACACCAACCAAAGAAAGGTCTGAAGTTCTTTGCAAGAGATCGTGATGTTGTGCACGACTGGTACAACGCTTACTTCAACGTTGAGTACCCCTTCGAAGCTCTGGCCGACGAGGCCAACATTGCGGACAACGCGCGAACAGCGCCGGTTAATGGGTCCTTCTCGCTGATCAAGACTTTGGTGGTGCGCTCCGCGGGAAAGAAGCTCTATGCGGCGAACGGCGTCCACAAGGTGATATTTATCAAGACCCTGTTGGAGTACTCCAAGGACTATGCGACGAGCGTGGCAGAGGATAAGTTTCGGTACCTCGATACCGACAACACAACTGTGACAAACCCTGCCACCCCCGCCACCAACATGGGCATCAAAGCGCGGCACGAACTTTCGCGAGGGGCTGGAACGGTGAATACTGTGATTCCTCTGAAACATTTCTCCTTCTTCGAGGAGCTGTGGAACAGGCTTCTCCCCCCAATGCAAATTGAGCTCGAAATTGTGTTGCAAGACGACGCTGAGATAATTTTCCAGAACGGACGGACGAAGGATTGTTATGAAAAAGTTCGAATTGTGGGTCCCAAAGCTGGAGCTGACGCATGAAGGGCAACGCCTGATGAATGAACAGTTCCTGAAACCGACGAAATGGACCTTCTTGCAGGAAACCTTGGTCCCCAGCTCCGCCCGAAGAGATCCGAGTAACCAGTGGCAGATCTCCCCCGGCGTCAAGAGCGCAAAGCATGTCTTCATCTTCTTCCAACAGTCGCAGAAACGGCTCGCCCTTTCCCAAAACCCGTACAGCCACGACACGTTCGATCTGGATGGAGACGATTCGGCGAAACTGAGCAGTTGCCGACTGCAGTATGGCGCGACTTACCATCCCGACCTCGAATACGACGGAGAGGACCGGGCGCGCATCCGCCGCGATTTGATCGATTTCCCCTACAGGGAAAACGAACGCAACTCTGGGACCTTGATTAACCTGAGCAACTATTCGTCTCTGTACCCCGTTATCTACTTCGACCTCCGCGCGACCAAAGAAAGCATGACGGGCGATGCGAAGAAAATGGTTCTGCATTATCGGCTAAACGAAGCCGCCAATGCTCATGATTACATTATCTTCGCCGCCATCTTGAACGAAGAAGAGGTTGTGATCAAGTAGGTTGGAAATGAGTTGGTTGTGGGGTGAGACGGAAATTTTTTTTCTTTAGTATAAGTAGGCCACGACGTACTCTCCGTTTCGAATCGCACTCTCCGATGGACAGAAACACAGCCTGCAAAAAGCTGTCGCCTCTCGAACGGCTGTGACTCTGCGGCTCAAGCCCGTGCAAATTGGAAATGGTGACTCCCTCCTTTTGACGGACACCCAAATCAAACGCATGCGGAAAGCCGCCAGCGAAAGGCGCGGCGCGGATCTCAAACTTTCCGAGGCACAGATCGTAAAGATGGCGCAGAAGGGTGGCAGTCTTTTTTCATCGTTGTTTAGTCTGGCGCGGCCGCTGCTTGTGCCTGCGGCAAAATCTGCCGACTGTTCAGCTCAGTCCCAACGAGTCCGGATAATCGAGGTTGTACTGTACTTTGTACGATAAAGATTGTCGAAATGAAATCCTTTTGATTTGTGAACGTTTTCTGCTTCCACTGATATCCTTCTATATATCCCCCTGTCTTTCTCTGGTACGATTTCTGCAATGTTTATTTGCAAGTACCGCGGACCAAAGTGCTGTGGGCTCGTACGGTTACAAAAGGTTGGCTTACAGTATAAGAAGAGGAAAGGGAGGAAACCGAGTTAGGCTCAATTTTTCGATTCCCTGTAACTAACACGAAATTCAATGAAAAGGCCTAATTTTTCGTGTATGGTTTGGAATTTTCACTTTTTAGCTAAATTAAACAAGACGTCTGTTGAAACGGTCGGAAAACTAATATTTTCGGCAGAGGAGATTTACGACCTCATCACACCGCTTTCGTGCAATGTGCACCGCAACAACTGGTGACGGAAATGACGTTGAGTGTGTTGTGACCTCGAACAATAAACGTGTTGGAAGCATTCGCTGGCGGTCTCTATTTGTGTTTCGGGGTTTTACAGTTAGCGACGAGGATCGTTCTTTTTCACTCGCGGTTTTGTGGAGTTATTTGCCGAGATGAGCGGAGCTAACGCTAGTGGTTCAACCAGCGAATCGGGAGGTGTTGGAAGCGTTTCTGTTTCTCTAGGTGTCGGTTCGTTAGAAGCAGACACTTGATGACTACTTCGTTCCAAAGGCAAACGTCCCGTTTGAGAGGCACATGTTTCTGCAGATTGCACAGGAAATCAGTGAAACCGTTGATCAGTTTGTTTGTCGGCTTCGTCAGCCTGCGGTTAGCTATGACTTCGGTGCCCGGGCTTCGGTAATAGAGAAGACCACTATATTCGAGATCATGTCATAGACAAGTGAATATTCGACCCATATGCGTCGGACGTTTTCAGAAAGGAAGAGATTTTGATACTCGAAGGTTTGCTGAGAATTGTCGAAGCGTGAGAATTTTTGTAATTGTAGTTAGCTATTGTTTGAAGGGTATGTGTTGTGACCTCGTAGAATAAACGTGTTGTTAGTATTTGCTGGCTGTCTAGTCTGTCTAGCTCTATTTGTGTTTCCCTGATGGACGGTTTCGATCTTTTTTGCCTCCGGTGAGTTTTCCTTGAGCGGAGCTGGCCTTTTGAAAGACAAACTTGCCATGTTTTTATCCATTACTCTCCCGTTTCCTGTCACTGCCCACTTCCGTCACCAGTTATTGCGGTTCACATCGAACTAGTCACGTGACGCTTGTTGCCTCCCTTTACACTTCTTTTACTCGGCACTTCGTGCCTCGTTCGGAAAGCTTCGCTTTCCGATTTCCGAAGCTTATTCGTTGCCGTTCGGGCAAAGATCATATGCGCCCGCGGCCAGTCAGTTCGACGCAGTATATGCAAGTAAACATGGCGGAAAGCCGTATGAGGGAGACAAGATCGGGGGATATAGACAATCATTTCGACAATCTTTATCGTACAAAGCAAACATATTTTGGAACTAACAACGTGAGACTTTGTCGTGTACGATCGAACAGAACTCCTCTGCACCCTGTAATTCCGGGATGTTCCACTCTCGAACATTGATCTAACCAATTGGTGCAAATATCTCGGCATCCCGATCCGTGGGATTTTCTCCAGAGACGAAGTCAAACCTCTGTACCACTCGCCCTGCATTTTAAACTTGGACGACTTTGGCAGTTTGGGGACACACTGGGTCGCTTGCTGGCATGGGAAGGACGGGGAGTATTTCGACTCTTTTGGGCAACTCCCTCCTACAGAATGGGAACAAGAAATGTGGAAAGCGGGGAATGAATCCTTTCTACGCAACAACAACCAAATACAAGCGATTGACAGTGTGCGTTGTGGGTAGTATTGTCTGCTATTTCTGAGTGAACGCAACCGGGGGAAAAATTATCGGGATATTCTCCGAATGTTTTCCAAAAATGTGCGCGACAACGAGAGAGTTGTGAAACATTTTTTTGAACATATAGCGTTATGGTGGATGTGTATTGTGTGAAAGACAAACGCAAAATCCCCAACGTCCCTGGGACGGAGAAAGTGGTCACAACAAAAAAATGGGCGAAAAATGTTGAAAACGAAATGTGCGGTCTGCGGGATAACCAAGACGCGATTCTTACCGAAGTCGGGAAACTAGCGAGGCCCTCTCTTGCAGAGGGCGCTGGAGTTCCTCTTCCTTTCCCTTTCGTCGATTTCAAGAAGTTGTGGAGTGTTGTGTCCGATCCGACCCTTTCCAAAGGACCGGTTGTTTCTCCGGAAGAAGGGCGGCGAATTGTGGCAGAATACAAGCGGCAGTACAAAGAGTACAAAGACAAAGGTGGCACGCGAAGTTACAGGTCTTGGATCAAGTGGAAGGGATATGGCAAGGGGATTGTTGGGTCGGGGTTGGGAGACTTTGTCGACCCACGGTTCACTTTTTATGGCGTCTTGGTTCCGAAGTTTGCGACAGACCCGAAATTTTTGAAAGCTTTCTCCAAAGCTGTGCCTGGCCACCACGGCTTCTTGGATGTTCTGAAGAAGACAGCGCAAAACTACTATGGCTTTGGTGTGGACATCCATGCCTTGATTGGAAAACACCCGAAACCGAAGAAAGGTTGGACTCTCCCAGGGCACAACTACACTGGACCGTGCAACCCCCTCCACCGACAACTGGACTACAATCCAGAAACGGGTGAGATCCGGGAAATCTTTCAAAACCCAACAGGCGCAACGGATGCAATTGCGATGCAACACGATGTGGATTACAGCAGTTGTGGACACAAGGCAAAAAAACATGGTGTGGACGAAAAAAAGTGCAAGCATGCCGCTGACAAAATAATGGTTCAAACTTTGGATGCGGTTCCGTGGAAAGAGAGACAATGGGGGCACGCTTTGGCCCGCAATGCTATCAACACGAAAGAGAAGTTGGGACTTGGTGTTAAAGCTCGAACCAAACGACAATAGTAACCAAACGCCTGATGACGTTGGACAGCGGCCACGGAATTTCTTTTCTTGTTATGTTGCTTGTGAGAGAACAAAGTTCGTTCAATATGTCTAAAAAAACTTCTTTGTCTTTTTTTTTTTTTTGCTTCTTTGATAAGTTGCTCTTCAACCAAACAGTCTTTATAAAAAATTTCCACGAGCCTTTCCAATGGCGCGACAATGGCTTTCATTTGGGGTGAAAACTGGTCTTCTTCCACAAACTTTGGATCGAGAAGATGAAGAACGGAAATGGTTTCGTCGAACTCTTCAAACAAAGCGTTGACTATTGTTTTAGCTTTGGCTCGCAAAAAACGCCGTGTCATTTTATGTGTGCCCCCCTTTCTTCAAATGGGCGTGCCTTGCGCAAACATTTCGTCAACAACACGTTCTGTTTCTTGTTGCACCTCGCAAACGATTGGGTGCAAAAGTTTGTCTTGCATAAAATAAAAAAGAATCACCAACCAAGCAATCATACCTTTACAGAAAACCTATTTGTTTAAATGGCTGTATGGCGGTTCATCCCGGGCAATGGCTCTTGACACCCAGCTTTTATTTTGACGCGATCCACAATAGAGCAAAAGGTATCTATAAAGGCTGTTTCTCCTGTTCTCTGAACATATTTCCAAGGGTTCGCCCAATTGTACCAACACATGAACAAACTCCATAGGGCCCCGAACCATTGAATCTTTTCTTTCAAGCTTCAACCATTCTTCAAGTTCTTCAAGCAAGGCTTTTCGTACCGCGCGCGATATTGGTGTAACCGCCATGATACCCCTTGCAGCCAAACCTTTAATAGGGTGTATCACACGTAAGTAACAACTTCCTCATAATTAATTCCATCAATACCATCCTTCACAACAAACGGCATGTTGTGAACTTTTCCTTTCCTAAAACAAATATAGCACATGTCATTTCTTATACAGCGGCTACATTTAATTTTGCGCATTTTGTTACTTTTGTTATTCTTTCATTTTTTAAACAATATGGGGCAAAATTAATGTAATTCAGGATTGAACCCCAACCTAAATCTGAACGTTGTTCAAGTTTTGCTTTAACAACTTCCTTCAAAATTTTTTCACGAAGCTCGGGGGGAAGTTTTTGAATTTCATCTATAAGGGGGTCGTATTCTTCCAAATTATTTCAACTTCTTCTAAATCTTTTACATTCTTTTCCCATTCACGGATTTGATCCAACACCCATTTAAATTTTTGGTCAAATCCTTCCGAATTGCGTCTGACAGGTGTTCCTTCAAAAGTTCCAAACTATATTCCATCGTTAACAATACCTGTGAAACTGTGAATATGTGTTTTTCAATCAACTCCCCACTAAATTGAAACAAATATCTCATAAAACCCTCAACAAATTTTGTCGCGCTTCGGCGGGGTGCTCTTGTTCAATATGCCACGACATGGTCTTGCCCTCTCGACGTCCTTGTTAAATTGGACGTGTCATGGTTGACACACGAGGCCTTTGTTCAATATGGCATGACATGCTTTGTGAAATTTTTGTGTTTGAATCGGGTTGCAAACCGGTTTGATCTGGTTAAGTGGGCGGCTCAGGGGTAGTGTTCATAACTGCAATGACCATTCACATATTCATTCTAAACAGTATGTTATAAAGTAAACACCAAAGAAAACATACTTAGTTTCATTCAATTCTTCTTTCTCGCTGCTATCAGTTTCCTCATCAATAACATTGCTCTCCGAATCGTCATCCGAGCTATCTGACTGGAAGTTTTTGCCAGGAGTCATTATGACTGACCCATCCAGGATTTGATAACTTTCATTTTCACCACAGTTATCTGTGACTGATTTATTAGGTTCATCATCTTCATCACCAGAATTTTCCACAAATGAACCTGTAACATCCACAATACTACAACTCTTGTTGCTGAAAGAAAAATTAAAAACCATTTCTTAACTTAATTAGAAAACGTTATGTGCATGGTCAGCAGTCAAGTTCTAGTTGTAGTGACACTGAAACTACCGTGTTTACTTGGATCAACATTGCTCAATGTTTGTGGTTCAAAATACACGTAATAAATATACTTGTTGGTTAAACCTTACTAGTGACAAGTGGAAAAAAATCTGTAACCATCTACAAGATATTACAGCACCCATAATCTGCACAAGCTGTCCTTGACTGAACCATACAAAAACATATGGGTCAAACTTAAAACTTGCCCTCAACCACTGCCCCTGTCCCAACAAAAGAGTAGCAATTTTTCTGTTTGCAAAAAAAGGTTGAAAGATTCAAATGACAGTTTACAAATGCATTCTAAAATGCAGTAGAAACATGCCAACTGCATTTCAGTGTAAAGGATCTGTTATGTTTTTTATACATGTAACAGGGCAAAGAAAAATGTTTTCTTTTTCCAGTTACAAAATAATGATAAAGAGCATCACATACTGTCCATAATCAAGAAAAGCAGTTACAACAAGTAGTTCTTATCTTCTCAAATAAAGCTAAATCATAAGTGTGTAAAGTATGACCATCTGCATGGGTATAGTCCCAAGAAGGACTGTTTATGATGACAGTGACTGACATTTTGACAAACTGACTCTGATGATGACTGCCACTCAGGTTGTGGAATTGTCAGTCAATGTCATCACAAACAGTCCTTCTCAAGAGTACACTCACCTGGGCAATCACATTTTACCAACTTATGACTCCTGAGTTCAAACCATTTACAAAGCTAATTTCAGAAATTGAGATATCACAATGACTGTTGCCAGCAGCATATGAGGACATTTCAGGTGATAACAGGCATCTGCGTTTTCTATTGTGACTTGGAGTTGAAGTAACTGGAACTGAAGGAGATGTAGCATATTTCAGCATAACACTCACAGACTGAGAGAATGACCGGAAATATAGTTATTAGCAAGAATTATTGAGCCGTTCTGCTCGCGCATGCGCTTAACCGTGATCATCGTACTTTAACTCGGAGGTGATTAGTTGATTAGTTGATGTCACTGACAAGGTGGTTCCTTAAGAAGTTTCGGCTAACTCTTTTACTTCTTAAAGACGCGCGATTTAAAACCGACTTTTATTGGCTTCTGATAGCCAAAACTTATACTGAAAACAAACAGGTCAGAAAAGATGGGATAAAACTGTTCAGACTGATGAGAACAGCTGGACATCGATCTTCAAGTCGATCAAAACCAACTGTAAAGAGATGAAATTGAGAGAGTTTCGATTTAATTTTTTACACAGGACGGTGAGGCCCTGTTAGGGGGGGGGGGGGGGGGTTTCCCTCATCCCTAAAATTCCGGGCGCAGTTATCCCTTATCCCTAAAATTACCGAGACTGTTATCCCAAAACTACTTATCTTTGGAATTTGACAATTGGTGGCAATTTTAAAGTGTAAAGCCACCCGTTTCTTAATAGATAACCTCATACTGCATAATTATACGAAAACTCTACAGTTTAATATGACGTTAACTCAAAATATTCCCCTCTTTGTAACTGATTACTTGCCTACCTCAGAGTCCTGGGAAAGTGCCAAACAATCCTGGTAGACACTTATAAATCGCTTGGTTTGGCGGGACTACTACTTTGTAGCACATTCAACTCGCAGAACACAGAGTTTACCTCCTCCTCCTCCTCCTTTTCCTCGTTGTAAGAGTCACATTGTAAGCACCAGTCATAAGTCATACAATTTTCTTTTAGTGTTTTTCAAGCAAGAGTCAGAAAATAATTCTCGTTAGGTTTGTGAGTGCCATATAATTCACCGTGCATTTGAATGCCAAAAAAAACTACATGTACATGTGCATTTGCTTGGAGAACCGATAAGTTCACTAAATTCTCTGCACGCCATCATTGATAATAGTGTGGTAACTGGCTTTCGCGTTTGTACTGAATGTCAGTGACTATTAGTAGAAGACAAAGTCGGAATTTTTGTTTCTAGCTGATCGCCTTCCTGATCTAGTTAAAACTTGCGGAGTGTCATCCTCTGGTTGAATCTCATCGTCCTTTGCTGCTTCTTCCTCCGTAGCCTCATTAAGGGTCCTAGTGTCACCACTGTCGAGGGACTCCACTAGAAGACAGTAGTAAAACATCATCGTCAAGAACAATTGTATCGTCTTCTTTGTTATAGCTTGCAACAGAGCTCAAAATACTGGTTGTCTTAAGTTGACCAGTTATAGTTGTTTCGGCAAATTGAAAGGGCAATAGAGGATCTATTAATCATTACCTCCTTGAAATTATCAGGTGATCGGGAAAAATATGCTCTGAACAATTTTCGAGAAGCCAGTTTACCAAAGTCCAGACCATTCCTGTACTTACATTAAAATGCTTTTTCACGAACGCACTCTTGCCTACGTAAATTGCTTGAAAACAAGTTAAATCTCGGAAGGCTTTCCTTTGATTTATTTATTTCTCAAATAGTGCTATTCAAACGTTGTCCAACGTTGACAATCACATCCGTTTTAGTCGACAAAGAGAGGTGATCACAAGTTAAAGACCAACAACCACCATCGGCAACATTCACCATTGCACTGTACACAAGGTCTTTGATTGATAAGAGAGTCATAAGATTCGACAAATTCGGAAGGTTATATTCGTCTAACTTACAGGACCAATTAACATAATGGAGAGAATTTAATTCAGTAATAGTAGAGTTATTGATTTGTTTACGTTTACGGTTTTGTTGAATCTGCGTTATTTGATCTTATTTGAGGCCTGATAGACGACAAAGGATCGGATAACCAAACTGGTGACTGGTCAACAGCTTTCTAATTTCATGTTTCTGGAAAGCTCCCTAGATCTGCCTAAATCTATTTTTCCATGTGAAATTGCTAAAAAAAATTTGTTTCAAAACTTACCTATTAGCTCATGCTTGTCCTGAAGCAGAGGCAGAGCAATCTGAAATTGTTCATCGGTATCGATTGAAAATATTCTTCCACGTGGGAATTCCGGATCTGGCGTTAACCGCTTGTACTGCAACCTCAGTTTGTATTTCAAAACACCAATTTCCTTGGCTCTTTGGTTAATCCCAGACGACTTGAGATTTGGAGGAATGATGCTAAATCTTCCACTTTTATTTTTGTCAAAAACGACCATTTCATAGCCGGTTTCTCATCACCTTGTTTAAAAATGCAACCCGTAACTTCATGCAGTACTTTCAGGGAAGCCATATTGATGAGAATGAGTCTGTTAATGTCAGCGGTTGACCAAATAAGAAACCATGGTACGTGTGTCTTTAATCAAATTGTCATGTAGTGTTCTGATAGGTAGAGCAATTCTACTCGGCCATATCAAACCTCTAAATGATAATTACATTACATGAAACACCACGTATCTACCATAAGAAAGCCTGGGAGCAAATCTTTGACATCTGACCCATCTTGGACTGATAAATGACCCGTTACTGTTCGTTACCGGTCGCCGGTAATGCAAATCCTTGGCAAAAGTGACTAAACGTGTGACAATTGAGAAATCAAAGCTATTTTTTGTTATCCCTAAAACTATCTTAGTTATCCCTGATCCCTATAATTATTTAGTCAGTTATCCCTTATCCCTAAAATTATTTTGCCAGTTATCCCTTATCCCTAAAACCCCTAACAGGGCCTCGACGGTGGTGACTAGGAAAGAACTCTTAAGATTTGGAGTCAAAGCAGATGGTGAGTGTTTATACTGTGGAAATCTCGACTCCGTTGATCACTCATTCATTCATTGCCATTACACCAAACTCTTCTCTGAGAAGGTTGTCCAGTGGTTTAATGACACAAACGGCTCCAGGTTTGTTCCAAGCAGGGAAGCGATACTCTTTGGAAATTTCAATAGCCCTACATCACTAAATAAAAAATTTAACTACACACTTTTATTTATGAGGTATTACATTTATAAGAAGAAGTTGAACGAAGACGCACTCTTCCTCCAAGATTTTATTAATAGAGTGAATCACAAATATGTTATAATTTAATAATAATTTACTAATTTATATAGCGCGTATTTACATATCCGGTAGCGCTTTACAATCATATATTTAAGAGAAAACGAAAATACCTTACCATAAAAATAAAATAAAGTTATAACTTATAAAAATACTTCTTAAAAAGATAAGTTTTAAGTCGAGATTTAAAACTGTCAAGTGATGTTGCTTGACGAAGCTCCACAGGTAGGCCATTCCAGAGTTTCGGGGCTACCGCTGAAAATGATCTTGCTCCCAATGTTGTAAGCATCTTTCCCTTGGGATGGTCCAATAAGAGCTTACCAGTAGACCTAAGATTATATAATGAATTCGATTTTATACTAATAAGATCGCTAAGATAAGTTCAGGAGTACCCAACGACCTTTTCTGAGAATTTTTATCGTACGATGTACTAAACGCTAGCTGAGTGTTTCCCTGTCAATCTTCATTAATATTTTTCTTTCCTGGGAAAAAAATAACCGCTCTTCAATGCCAGCAAGCAAAACTTTTGAGAAATAAAAATCCCAGCCAGCTACGACCTTGTCGTTTTTCAACGAGCCAGCAAGGTTGAAAATGCCACAAAACACGAAATGCCAGCCAGCACGGGTGAAATCTTTCCAGTTTGCCAGCCAGCAGTCGCGTAAGGAGGAAAAATACCCAGCCAGCTAAGTATTGATTTTAACTTAATTTTTGGGCAAAATATGTCAAATGGTTTATTTCGGATGTCAGATCGTTCCCAAGACGGGCAATAGGCTTCTATCTGTGTCCTATGTTGTTTACTTTTAGTTTTTTTCCCTAAGTCATATCTTCTCGCAGATAAAAATCCACCAAAATACGAAGTGCATGTACGGTGTCAATCGAAGAATTTTCAAATCCCGGAAACGCGGGAAACAGAAAAGTGTGTCGAATGACGCCTAATGGGCTCGTTAAGGAGGCTCGCAACAGTTTTTTTTTCCTTGGGGTAGTATACCTGTTGGAATCAAAGATTTTTGTCGAAACGATGTTGGAGAGTTAAGGAAATCGAAGCTAGTCTTCTAATAGCAAATTTTGATTTCAACAGGTACACCCCAAGGCCATTGATCAATTTTTGTTTCTTAGTTTTCTTGACGTCGGTGGAAGGACTAACTGTTTTCTCCGTCTTCAAATGTATCCCCATCTAGGCTACACGATGACCACGTTAGAACGCAGGATGACTTTTTTGTGTAGCCTACATTTAGAAGTACTTCGCCTAAGTAAGACAAATAGGTCTCTTCCCACCTCCAAGTCGACTTTCATAAAAGCACAAAAACTATCACATAATGCTTGTTTTGGAACTGCAATGCTTCAGTATATCGTCTGACTCAGTCACTCAGGTATTCAGCCAGCTCTCCACGTCTGATAACTGATAAAACATAAAGCAGCAACCAACAGTGAGACATTGATTGCTTTTGTGATTATAATTCTAGTGGGATGAAATAATCTGGAGAAATCTGTTATCTTTTGTTTCCCGCCGTAAGTGTCATGAAACTAGTCCACTCTTTTAAGCGGATGGGCTGTTTGTAAGCTAAATTGAGACACACTTTTGCCAACGGATACCATTCATTAGGGTGTTTTGGTCCGACGGGCACTATTGTTTGAAAGCTTTCATTCGCGGAATAGTCTTGAGTGAGATGTTTGAGTTCATCCAATCGGAATCTCGAAAATGTAGTAGTGTACTAAAATATTTAATAGCCGGTGAGATTATAGAACCTTGATTACCACTGTTTGGTTCTTATCATATGCGAGGGTATGGGTGGGGTGATTCAAATCTCAAAGGAGCTAAAATTTCGGACATTTTCAAGCTATTAGAAAGAATTATAATTAAGTATTTTCTCTGCTATCAGTTGCGTTTGTCCGAACACAGATCTAAGCGATACGTTAAATAATTTGGCCACCTCTCAGCTATCGGTGAAACCCCACCAGACTCTCATATCCTTAAGTTATATGTTCGTCATCGCATTTTAAAACAAAACAAACTCACCTTGAACTTCTGAGGACCTCTCTCTGTATCTTCGGAGGCGGATCTTTGTGTCGTTCTGTTATAAAAGAAGGTTATGAAAAAGGTTATTGTTTATTGTGGTGTATTAGGCAGGTTAGGTACACGGGTAGCTTTTTCGTGCATGTTTCCTATTCGAAAACTATCCGACATTAAGTTTAAAATCTTCTTTAAAAAGAAAGTTTGAACGCACATCGCAGTGAAACAAATCGGTTTATTATATAAGTGTAGTTTTGTTTTCTTCGCGTTTAATTTTAATATTTCAAAGTTTTAAAATACAATCGTGTATTGTTACCATCCTGTCTGATCCATATGCAAAGTTGTATTTCATGTTTTTTTTAGTGATGTACGTGAATAATGTCGTCACTGAGTCTTACTTAGAAAAGAGTTAAGTCGTACGTTAAATGTACATGTGCTGAAATATTATATTTCATTTGCCAAAATGATACGTTCTTGAAGCTATAGCGGCCTCATTTTCCAGCTTTTTGATGAAAAGGTGTTATGCATGGTTTGTCTCACAAGTATAGTAAATACGTACCACATTTGTGCACCACTAAGTAATGTTATAAATCTCTAAATGATATCTTACCGATCAATGTGTCTGCTGGCGCAATTTTGGGCCACGTCTAGCAAAAATTTCCCCAGTTAACGAGACCTGGCATTAAGTAGCAAGAAGCAAAGGAATATGCTACTGCCTTCAAGTCAACTATGAAAACGAAAACGGTAAGTGGACACGTCACCACGAAAGTTTCAAAAAGTCAATAGCAAAGTTTCGCAGCAAAGGTCCGGTCATGTCAGTGAACTCGTCATACGTTTCGCAAAGTTAATTAAAAAGTTTCGCAGCAAAGGTCCGGTCATGTCAGTGGACACGTCACCACAAAAGTTTCACAAAGTTAATTGCAAAGTTTCGCAGCAAAGGTCCGGTCATGTCAGTGGACACGTCACCGCAAAAGTTTCACAAAGTTAATTGCAAAGTTTCGCAGCAAAGGTCCGGCCATGTCAGTAGACACGTCACCGCAAAAGTTTCACAAAATTAATTGCAAAGTTTCGCAGCAAAGGTCCGGTCATGTCAGTAGACACGTCACCGCAAAAGTTTCACAAAGTTAATTGCAAAGTTTCACAGCAAAGGTCCGGTCATGTCAGTGGACACGTCACCGCAAAAGTTTCACAAAGTTAATTGCAAAGTTTCGCAGCAAAGGTCCGGTCATGTCAGTGGACACGTCACCGCAAAAGTTTCACAAAGTTAATTGCAAAGTTTCGCAACAAAGGTCCGGTCATGTCAATGAACACGTCACCGCAAAAGTTTCACAAAGTTAATTGCAAAGTTTCGCAGCGAAGGTCCGGTCTTGTCAATGAACACGTCACCGCAAACGTTTCACAAAGTTAGTTGCAAAGTTTCGCAACAAAGGTTCGGTCATGTCAGTGGACACGTCACCGCAAAAGTTTCACAAAGTTAATTGCAAAGTTTCGCAGCAAAGGTCCGGTCATGTCAGTGGACACGTCACTGCAAAAGTTTCGCAAAGTTAATTGCAAAGTTTCGCAGCAAAGGTTCGGTCATGTCAGTGGACACGTCACTGCAAAAGTTTCACAAAGTTAATTGCAAAGTTTCGCAGCAAAGGTTCGGTCATGTCAGTGGACACGTCACCGCAGAAGTTTCATAAAGTTAATTGCAAAGTTTGGCAGCAAAGGTCCTATCATGTCAATGAACACGTCACCGCAAAAGTTTCACAAAGTTAATTGCAAAGTTTCGCAGCAAAGGTCCGGTCATGTCAGTGGACACGTCACCGCAAAAGTTTCACAAAGTAAATTGCGAAGTTTCGCAGTAAAGGTCGGGTCATGTCAATGAACACGTCACCGCAAAAGTTTCACAAAATTAATTGCAAAGTTTCGCAGCAAAGGTCCGGTCTTGTCAATGAACACGTCACCGCAAACGTTTCACAAAGTTAGTAGCAAAGTTTCGCAGCAAAGGTCCGGTCATGTCAGTGGACACGTCACCACAAAAGTTTCACAAAATTAACTGCAAAGTTTCGCTGAGCAAAGGTCCAGTCATGTCAATGTGCACGTCATACGTTTCACAAAGTTAATTGCAAAGTTTTGCAACAGAAGTCTGGTTAAGTCAATGGACACGTCATCGCGAAAGTTTCAGAAAGTTAACATCAAAGTTTCGCAAGAAAATATTTAGTCCTTCTTGAGTAGTAGTCAACCCCGCCAAAGTTGAACAGACTTCATCATGGTCTCGCAGCACCCTCCCTGCTGATTTTTCTTGGTACGTCTTCGTTGTACCACTCCACAAGTCGTGATTTTAATTTGTGTCACCAGTGCTTGCGGTACCGTTCTCTTCAAAATGACGTATCTGTATAAAACGTAACAGAGATAGACAATTTTTGAAGTACTGGGTGTTTTGAAAAGCTGATTAACGCTAACCCAGGATTAGGAGTTAACTGAAGTTTTCATCTCGCTCGTTGAGAAGGTTTTGTGAATCAAATTTTACGCTTTAAGTCAAGTTAAATTCCAGGCAAAACTTAAGGGCGAAAATCTTTTGGATATGATGTTATTGAACGGTAACTAAATTTGACACAAACGTCACTCTAACCAGGGATTAGCTTAATCGTGCTTTGAACGACTGGGCCCAAATCTAAAACGAAAGTTGCTATCACATCAATTAATAGGTGGGGAGATCTTGATCGGTAACTGCATGTGGTGTATACGGTCTCTAACTGCAACTAACGAATGGTGTTCTGCAGCAAGTTTTACCGCCCCAGTAGTAGTAGGCAATAAAAATGAATTAGGGTGTTAATTTTCGAAATTTCAAAAGAGGAAAGGTCGAATTAACTGTACGTTCAGAACTATGAATGATAACCAAACGTTTATAGGAATGAGAAGTCCAAGAGAGGGTGTGATTGTTGGCAATAAGAAGAAAGGATGTTCAAGTATAACTCTACCACCTTGAAATCCTTGGAAGAGAACAAATTTTTTAACTCCACGCAGCTCAAACGCTCTATTGCTTGGGTCAAAACTTTTCACGCACAAGTCTTGAGTGGCAACTATATGTAGGGGCCTTTTCCCGCCCCGCCCCCAAGTGGGGGAAAAAGCCCTGGGAACGAGGTTGTACCTAAATCCTGTTCATCTAATTAGGCGTCCAACCGTCATTTGACATTATTTTCTGCGACGTTTCATTCTGGATCTCCAATTTCATCTTCTGATTACATCAACATTCGGACCAATTTCTACTCCGTGATTTTTTTCAGTCATATCCAAAGATAAATACCCCGCGTTTCGTTGTGCATGGAATCAACTTTCCAGCGGATGAATGAGGCTAGTTTGTCACGTATCCCTTTCAGGGAGTTCCTCGGTTGTCCTTTATTAGTCGCCGGTATTACCACTTTGACAACACCTTCGATGATGTGTGGCAACAGTGCAGATATTTGGATATTCTGATCACTGTATCTTCTACAATGTTTGTTAGAATTTGGTTTAAAACTATGACAAACTTCACGTTAAGACTGTGTTATCCGCTCTAGAGAATAAAATCACGCCTTCGTTCGGTGCCGCGCGCTCGATAGAAACGAATCAGTAAATCATACATGTAATACTTGAGCTCTGCGCACAGTTGGGAAAAAAATTCCTAGAGAAAACAGGCTCAGTACAAATCTGGGATAAAACGCCAATCACTATGTCTCTTCAAACTTCACGAACAAGACCTAAAAATGAAAACAATTCACACCTCCTTTGATAAGTGCCGTGCGCTCCATTGAACAGAGACCACCTCAGGAAAAGTTTCCTCAAGATAATTTCCTATCCGTCATATCTGTCTCCCTGTGTCGCCGCTGAATTACTTCAAGAATGTGTGTCCTAATTCCGTTTGAATATCCTTGGTCCAAGTAAAGACTGCCTGTCACTGGTTCTAATTCAAAAAAGCGCAAGAATCAAGCTATAAAATTATAATCGACTGAAAAAAACTCCCCGGGAAAGCAAATAAAAAGGCCTGTTTTGGACTGCTAAAAATATTTCACTGGGTGTAACAACCGGAAATACTTGGAAAAATACAAAACAACTAAAACAACAAGTGCTATTGTGTGGTGCCAAAAAAAAATGAATTTAATTATTGAAGTAAAAATCTAAATCCGGTGTATTATTTTGTCCCTCAAGATGGGTAATTTAAAAAATTACTGCCTGGGAGCCGCAACAGCGAGGAGGGCAGTAAATGGTGATGTTGGCATTGTAGAGATAGGGGGCTGGGGGAGTGGCAACAAAGAAAATTGCGATGAAAGCCAGATACCTTCCTTTTTATCGATTAGGCGGAAAGATAACCTATACATTTTTTTCTGAATCCTTTTTCCTGTTTGTTTTAGCACATAGTGTCTTCACAGTTTTCAGTCTAGTCAATGAAGCCACGATTTCTGCAATTAGAGGTAGCGACATAATCATGAAATAAACTGTACAGACAAACGTTCTGGTTTTGGCTCGGTAAAAGCACGCCGGGGATAAAAGGGCCTTATTCAATGATACGGCATCTTTGATATCCACACAAAACCGAGTCATCTCACGATTTGAACAGTTTTTCATTCGAAGCAAAAATCTCAAAAGAATGACCACATCCTGAAAGATGCGACAGTTGGTAATACATATATGCCAAAGCCGGCAAAGATGATTTCTTAGAGGGAATGTAAATGTAGATGAATCTTACATTTTCCCAATCTAAACACAAAAGAAATCGATTCATGTATAAATTATCACGAGCCTTAATTCGATTGTTTATTGTTGTTCAAGAGCCATATGGGCCATATGGGAATTATCATGAAAATGGTCACTCGGCAGGACACGCTACACCACACTAACCATAGGCTAGAACATGCCAAAACAAACGTCTTAGAGGAACTGAAGTCAGACTGAAGGGAAGAAACAGCACCAAAATTTGCCAAGACAATGAGAAAAAAAATGTATTTTCTTAGGCTTCTACGTAGCTCACTTTGGTGGGAAGAAAATTTAATGTGTTTTCGTAGGATTTTGTGCTGCTTCTATTAGAAACTTAAAGTTACGCTTTCTGACACTATGAAATGCGTTTTGTTACGACACGCGCAATTTGACGGAAATCATGAGAATGGCAAAATGTCATAAAAAATTTATACTCGAGGGTTTAATCAAGTTTAATCTACTGCGCTGGAAATCAATCAGAACGATCGGCACACAAAACCCTGCTTAACAAGCAAAACTTCGGTAATAATAGTTACCGCTCAATCGACTGCACATCGACAGAATGGGAAAACACTTGCAACTCTAACCTTGCGCGCTGCGCGCGCGTTTCAGAGCAGTCTGTTTCCGGTAAGAAACGAACGGTAAAAAAACACTTTGCAATCTAACATCACACGTAGAGACTGGTTACAATGATTTGGAAATAAACTACATTCCCTCACCTCAGATTTTCGAGCTACCGTCCAGAGAACAACACTGCGGAAAGTTAGCAGTCCCATAGAATGAATACCTGTAAAGACAAAAGAAAAATAACTTAGTAACGGTAACTCCTCCTTGCGACGGTTGTTAAGAATCAAGAAAACACTTTAGGAGAGAAATTTCCTCACTGAATTAATAGCCAGAAAACGATGATATTTATCGATTAAAAGAATTAAAAATGAAGAGACATAACTTACCAGAAGTCAGTGGAACTTCCACCGTCGCAGCTGCGCTGGTTACCCAATGTATTTATACCGCCTTTGAAAGCGAATGCCGATTGACTCCGCCAACTGACAGCACATGCTATTCATTAACTTGAGACTCTTGAAAGTTGCGTTACGAGCCCATGATATTAAGACAGCTTGTTTTTCATCAACTTTAGTTTCAATCTCACGCAGATAAAAGTGCGCCCTCAGTACTCTCAGCCAGCATGAAAATTGAAATAAGACAAACTGCCAGAAATGACGGGTTTTGATTCCTGTCAGCCAGTAAGACTCATTACGGACACAAACTCTAGCAAGATTTCGTTAAAATAACACTGCCAGCAAGATTTTTATTTTAGCAAACATTTTGCCAGCCAGCCCAAAATCGGCTTGCAGAGCGGTTATTTTGCAGATCGGCTCCGTCGAGCACTCCTGATAAGTTGGCGCTAGGTCATAAATACATTTAAAAGTCAAAAGTAAAATCTTATAACCAATACGCAAAGAAACCGGCAGCCAGAGCAGCTCGTAAAGCACCGGTGTAATATGAGAAGACTTTCCGATGCCAAGAATAAGTCTTGCTGCTGCATTTTGTACACGCTGTAATTTAGCGATCTGCGCCTTTGGTAAGCCAAACAATAAACCATTACAATAGTCAAGACGGCTGGTTATAAAAGCGTGAACCAAAGTAATTAAAGAATCCCTCGATAGGTATTTCTTAATACGTCTCAAGTTATGTAAATGATAAAATCCCGCATTACAAGCCTCGTTTATATGATCAGTCATGCTTAAGTTGCTGTCAAACCACGATCCAAGATTTTTAACACATGGGCTCGGACTGATATGATTATTGCCCACAGTAATAGAACACGAATCTAGTTTATCAAGCTGTTGTCGTGTGCCGACCAACAAAAACTCGGTTTTATCATCATTGATCATCAGCCGATCTTGAATCATCCATTTCCTCACCGCGTCAATGCACTTTTCCATAGCTTGTATAGCATCAGCTTGAGCAGTGTTGCCGAGTGGTTTGAAACTCAGTTACAGCTGCGTATCGTCCGCGAAACAATGAGCATCGGGAAGATAGTGTTCCACGATCTTAAACAGCTTGGACGCTTATATTATGAATGGCAGAGGCCCTAAACATGAGCCTTGTGGTACTCCGCAGTTCAAGTCAAAAGGACGAGAAAGAACCCCATGTACAGAAACGCGCTGACTTCTATCAGACAAGTACGATCTAAACCAATTCAGAGCAGTCCCACGTATGCCAACCTCGTCAGATAGCCTCTCTAAAAGTATTTGATGATCAACGGTGTCAAAGGCAGAACTCAGATCCAATAAAATTAACAAAGTGACGTGTTGAGAGTTCATCTTTAACAAATATCGCTCATCACCTTGATAAGTGCAGTTTCAGTGCTATGGAATTGTAATGACATCTGCATACGGTTAGACTTTCTAGTCTTCTCGGATAAGGACGATAAACCGTAGGCCCCGTCTCACAACTCTTCATAATTCTCTGATTCTGTGGGACGTAAAAGAACCACTAGGGACGTAACAAAACTCTGGCAGTGACCACCCCTAGTGTCGGTCTTAATTTGATATTGATATTACGGGGGCACTCATAACTCAACTTCATCAATTGTAAACTGCGTTGTAAGCAATTCTTTCAGAGAAACCCTGAACATAAGGAAGCACTAGAAAACCATTCGTTGTGGGTTTGGTGGTCAATGTTTTTTTCATGGTCATTCATAAAAGGAGATGGGTGATTGTTTCCCCTGAGTACCGCTTTCACTCTTCGAGTTACCTCTCGTTTTCCTTTGCTTGTGGAAGGAATATTTCTTGCTCGAAGAAGCAACGTATTAACCACGAATCTTTTGTGACCTGAAGGGTGGTGAGATTGAAAATCGAGATAGCGGTCTGTATGAGTTGGCTTCCTGTAAACGCCACTTGAATTTTCGTGCCGCATCTAGTCGTAATGGTGTCGAGGAAAGGTAAGACCTCCCCATTGGTGTTTTCAAGTTCTAAAGTGAACTGTATGTTTCTTGTTGATTGAGTTTAGATGTTGATAAAACTCGTTGACATGATCCCTTTTAAGACCTTTTAAGGCACGTGTGACTGCTGTCAGCATAGCAAAACCACCATTTTGGAAGATAGAAAGCTGTTTAGATAGCCAATGGTTTTGTAGTGCTTCCATATTATCAGGGTGTATCTGAAAGAATTAGTCGCTTATTAAAACAACAACAGATCCAAGTTTCGTACAAGCCTCAAACTGAAGCCATTAAGCATCTTTTTCAGTCCGCGACCGAAGCAGTAGGATAAAACCGACCTTTCATCAAAGATTTTAACGACTTAACCGAAATTGAAGGTCTACTCCAACGCAATGTAATCAAACAGGAAGCCATGGCTCCTAAAGAAAAACATTGGCCTAAAACGTTGTTTGCTAAAAATACTGGGAATATTTTGGTCACGTGCTAGGCAACTATTGATATTTTTAAGAACAAGACTTTATACCATACAACCTTTAATTTTCTTGCGACCGTAAAACCCACGCACATCTTCGGCCCAACGCCAGATAAAGCGAGTATCGACGGATCGTTCTGTACACTCACCTTTGTTGTATGCCAAACAGTTTTTGATGTTAGAGAGCTTGTGCGACTCCAAACAAGAAGATACGTTCTCCGCGGTCAGTGATCAAGTATGTACGACCGCCGCTTACGACCGCTGACACTGTGCAAAATATATCTTGCGAGGAAGCACAATAAAAGTGAAGAGAAGTGAAGTTAAGTGATTTTGCCATTGTCAGCCGCAAAGTGGTCGGGCAAAAATGCCGCCTTTCTACTACTCCGACGGGGTACTTTAGACAGGTAGCTTTCCTCAACTGGGTACGATTTGTCTTGTATTCTAGATCTCTCGAAAACTGAAAACTGTACTTGGTATTCGCCGGAACAGAGTCAGTCTCCCTGATTTCAATACTGATTTCAATTAAAAGGTTAAATTTTGGCGGTTGACATCATATTAACTGGTGTTTCAAGTTGTACCAGCGGAGAAACCGTCTACGCTATGAGACAAATCCCTTCTAGGAAGACAAAAAAAGTCATGGTTATCTTATGAACGCTAAAACGTTAGGGTTTCTGTACATTTAAGTTAATACTTTCGACGATTCCCTTTGCGACGACAAAATAGAGTCAACTTTGTCGGACGAAAACATCAGCGTCTTTTTTTTTTCTTTTTTTTTTTTTTTTGAGATCCAATATCGTGATAGTTTGTACGTCCCGTTAATCCTGCACGCACAAGTTCATGCATAAGTTATCTTGCAGTAAACGAACAGGACATAAAAAACGAAGCTGGTTGGTTGAAAGCAGCCTATTACCTAGGCGTACTGGTGTACACTTGAGATTGAGTAAATCATCAAAATGGCAGTGGTTATTTACCTTTTTCCCCAAATTCAATAATGGCGAGTAGATGTTCACCGATTTCAACTGCTTACGCCAAACACCTGTCGTCGACATTCTATTTATGTTTGCGCATGGTTGGCGCGTATTTTACAACCGAACTGAATTCCGGCAAAATAGCATTCTTATGACTTGTTCTGAGTTGACTTTATTTATTTATTTTATTATTTATTTTTGAATGAGCGTTCTATGAACTGTTTTTCAAGGAAAAAAAATTAATCAAAATTGTTTGTCTGGAGAGAATGAATTTGTGGTGTAGATTCATTAAGGGCAATATTTAGCAAATACTGTAGTGTAGATTTCGGGAGACTATTCTTTTTTAAATATTTTTCGGTGAACCGTTTTCCGTGCCTTTGCACACGCTGTGATTGTTGATGGTCATTAACAGCGACCCTGCCAGGGTAAATTCCGACAAGCGACATGGCCCAAAAAGTAGCGTTAGCACATAAAATGAAATCCCGACGAGAGACATAATTCCCGGCAAAATTCCGACAGTGACATCGAGGTCGAGAATTAGCGATTTAAACACCGACACGGGAGATTTTAAAATTCGGTCTCGTTGGTTAAGAGTGAATCTAGTTAACGGCTTTTAGGAGGTTTGCAACTAATCTCTAGAGACTCAAATGACAATAGCATCGTTGGTGAAACAAACAAGTGGAACAAACAAAAGGAGCGAATGAGAGATCTCTTGTTTATGCCAACCAACATGGCGGCGATGACGTAACGTGAAAACCACCTATTGCGACGTCAAGCTTGGACTGCAATTTATGTGGGGTAATCGGCGAATTGAATCCCTGTCAGGTGATTAAATTAGGGCTTGTTGGTGACCTTATCGTGTGGCTCTGCTCTGTTACCAGTGACAGGTACGAGAAATACACAACCTTAGAATTTAATTTGTGATGAAACTAAACTTCAAAAAAAGTCAGACAGGCTGTCACGTTTTACTTTGGCCATCACAGCTTAGCTGGATTTGCTAATGTGTCGGGTCGATTTTATATCCTTTGATGTGACTACCGTACAACAAGTATAATTATGTGTATGAATGATATATGAAATGAACTGCGGAAATGATTTCACGGGAACATATGAACCCACAATTGACCTGCTCCCAACGTCAGTGGCTTCAGAGCTCAGTTAGTTAGAGCATCGCACCGGTAATCGCGAGGTCACGGGTTCAAACCCCGTTGAAGTCCTGAATTTTTTTCAGGCTTCTTTTCGCAATTGCATAAATTGCATTCACAACTGCGAGGATCATTCTTTATTTGATTTGAGACATAATTATGTGAATAAAAACTTACTAAAAGGCCGCTAAAAGGATTTTTGTTTTCGCGTTGACTAAACATTGGCAGAAGATAAATCTAATTGGAGATGGGGGTGTCTCCTTATAATTTCCTCTTCGGCAGAGTTCCTGGCTTGGCCATCGGTTAAATTGTGTTTGACATACTCTGTCAACATTTGACGCCAAACATAAAAATGGCATTGTTTCTAATTCTGTCAACCAAAGAATAATCAGCCTATACTTGTAAAGACGGGAAGACCAAAAACACTTTAAAATGTCTTGTTTCGGCCTGTGGAGAGTCAGTATCGAAGCGAATGTGTCAACAGTTATATTTATTACTTACTTAAATATTTGCAAAAAGGCTGAGCCTTCAAAGACACGGGGGACATCTGCAGAACGAACAGAAAGAAAATTGAATGTGCAAGCTTCCACGTACACTAAGGAGCTAACAGAAATCTTATAAAGCTGGAATGACTAGCGAATTCGAAACACTTCGCGAAAAATAAGGTAAGTCTCCAAAGATATATTTAATGGTTTTTCGCGGTGTTTACGCTTAAATTCAAAGTGGTGTGAGAATGAAAATGGCGATGTCAGGTGCTTCAATCAAGCGTGATGTGAAACAAAGTGGCTAGTGACTTGCAGTGTAGATGTCGAAAAGATCCTATCGCATGCATACGCTAGGCAATGAAATGAGAATGATTCACGTACACTGATCTTAAGACAACTAGCGATTCAAGCGAGAGAACTGGCGAATGAACAATGATAGGGAAGAAAGAAATCATAACGAGGTAAGACAATGTTTGTTATATAATTCCTCTAATTAAATTCAACAATATAGAGTTTTGATAAATTAGCGCCTCTCGCCGACGCAATTGTGTGCTTTTTTATCCCTCGCTAAGTTCCAGCGTCTCCCACCACCCGTGAGGATTATTCTCTGAAATATTTAACGCACACGCAGTGAAGATGGCCTCCGTACTCTCAAGCAACTTTAACAGTTATCCTAATTTACATTGTTCCGTGATTTTTTTTAATACACGTGACGTTGTTAGTTAGACGATTTATTCTCAATCAATTAACAGAATTTCAAAACATGACTATTTCGCAAGTCAACTTCACCAAAAGAAAATGACATCAAAAGCACCGAATCAGCGTAATTTTCAAAACTGAGCTAAGACAATACACGGACTGAACATATGGAATATTCAATCGGATTTTCCGTTAACAATTATGGACAAAATCAAATATTTCGTCGAATTCTAATATAATCCGTGTGAATTCTGATTACAAGTAAAGCTAAACAAACTAAGATCTAATGTATTTCCCACGATTGACTAAGCCGTAGCTTCGAGGCGGACTGAAATTAGCTTCCGTATTTCGTGATAAAGAGTAGCTTCTCCGCACTTAAACCACCGTTTGTTGTGGCCTAACTAAGGCCTGTTTCAAACGTCGTGCTACTGCCGTACTAAGCTGGCTCGACTGTCGCACGACTCCAGCACGACTTCGTTTTAGACGTCGAATTTAATTCTGTCGGATAAAAAGCTGTTGCCCAATCTCTTACTCAGAGTCGTCGGGTGCCGTAATCAAAACACTGAGCAGCCATTGTACGAAGCAAATCCAAAGAATTGAGTTCGACTCGGCAGTAGCACGACGTTTGAAACGGGCCTAAGAAAAACTCCAATCTCCGACTTGATATGGCGCCAGAAAGTCTGGCCAAATTCAACTACTTGACATCGTCTATTAGTTAGCAAAACATCGCACAAAATTAAATATCGGTGACCATTTATGTTTTCTTTTTCATTTTCTTTTCTTTCTTTCATTTTTTTTTTCAAAACAATATTTTAATACAATTTTTGAACTCCATTTTGGGTCTATCATAATTATTAATTGAAGTTACGGGTCTTTTAGCACGAAAGTGTTCTTAAAAATCAAAAATTATATTTGCGTGCATAGAACAAGGTTTCCTTTTCCTTTCCGTGATCTTTGAGCGGACGCAGTGTAATTTCGTAAGAAGTAGAATTTGTTTTGAAAATAGAAGTGTGACATTTGAACAAATATTTGACTTGTTTTGTGGCTGTGTAGGTCAATTACTTTCATGATGTGCAAACGACTAAAGTAATGCATTTGCGCAATCCTACACCGAAGGACAAGGTAGCACTTACCTTTTAACTGACAAATTTAGCAAGCCATTAAGTACTAAGAGATACTGTTCTTTCGCGTATGATAAACTAACAGCCCTCGGTCGTTTGTTTAGCGTCGGATGTTCAGCTTTTTAAACTTTGGGTCCTTTTAAATCATTTCCACAAAGTAGCAACAATCCCGTAACGACGAAACAGAGTAACAAGTGTACGGATATTAGCGCCGTTAGGATGCTAGTGGCAGAATGTGTATTTCCTCTTCAATTTGTTTAGCACTGGCTTTTTCTACCGAAAAGTAAGAACGATATGTTGAATTGATCAGTTCGATTATTAAATAAGAGTAAACATTGATCACACCCTTGCAATCAGCCATAGAAACAGGTAGAACAAATATAACCAAGAGCCATAATATTGCTCTTAATATAGTGTATATAATTTGAATTTCTTAATCAGCCATACTTGAAAAGAACATATTTTAGTTTAAGCACAAAAAGAATCACTGATTTATTTACGACACTAAGGAGTAAAGTTGCTTTTCAGTGCGTTACAAGGCGTTTATCATATTCTTTTCCGTGACTGATATTTTCAAGAAGTACACGGTATGACAACCTTAATTTCTTGAGGATCATTCGTTTTAATAAAGTTACATCATTCCAAAAACGAATACGATGTTGTATTTCGAGGCTGAAAACAATTTCAATAACATCAGAATGAGTTTCATTCATTTTCATTAGTAAAAGCTGGGCTAAAAAGAATTACTTATTGAAATTTTAATAACGAGATTCCGACAAAAGCCGAAAAACAAAATTAACCTGCATTGTTATAACATTTAGAAAGGACCCGCTTTTCACTAATGGTTATATTCAATCAAGATACATTTCCTAAACCAATACTAAAATCGCCAGCCCATGGAAACCCCTTTTTTGCCAAAAATGTATTCAATAAGCTCTTGTGCTGTATTTTAGTGTACAGTGGGAAATACTTCATAATTACCAAAGGGTGGAAAACATATTTGCTGTCTGCTCATAATCGTGCTGTCCGAAGCTCGATCAAGAAAAACTAGGTGGTAAGAACTGACATGCAGTTTTTGTTCACTTTTTCTTATCATCAAATGGCAGGATGTACAGGTAAAATAACTCAACAATGATGGCAAAGCCGCCAGGATAACTAGAGAGCAAAAACATGAATAACGCATTACAATGTTGCAAATTAAAAGGGAGAACGGCAAGTAAGCAGCATTCAATATTTGTCGTCTCTGGTGAGGATAATTATTTGCCATTCGGGCGGCAAATCCTAACTTTTCAGTTTACATCAATTCAATTGTTAGCGATACTGATACGGAAACTAACGTCGGCATGAGGACGAAACGGTTGAGCTATAGAAATTACAATGGGAATTATACAGATAAGGTCAGGCGGCCAAACAAGCAGATATTGGAGAGTGACGTACACAAAGCCGCATGCAGATTTTATAAAAGGGCCAGAGACTGTGTAACTGCGCATTACATTGAGTGCATTGACGTATGAAATAGAGTGCTAGAGCCGATATAGCGGCGCGATTACACAACATCGGCAGTCACAGAATGGATGTGATAATTACAACGAAGGTTTCTTTTCTTGATAACTAAACTACCACAACCACTGGCATCAGGTTTATGTAATGTTTAATAAATGAGCAGGAGTGTTTTATCAAGTTTAAAACACGAGGCGCAGCCGAGTATTTTAGGACTTGATAAAACACGAATTGCGAATTTATTGAACGGCTTAAAAAGCTTTACCGAACATCTATCCATTCTAACGCTAAAATTTAGAACATCTATCCATTCTAACGCTAAAATTTAGATTTTGGGTTATTTTGGCCGAGAAAATCGGATGTAAAATTGATAAAACACGAATTGCGAATTTATTGAACGACTTAAAAAGCTTTACTGAACATCTATCCATTCTAACGCTAAAATTTAGATTTTGGGTTATTTTGGCCGAGAAAATCGGATGTAAAATTTAGCCGTGTCTTTATCAGATATAAAGAAACTCTTTTGTATTTCCTTCATGAATTATTAATGGTGTTTCTAAAGATACGGTAGCAAAGTGTTAGGTGTAGTTACCGTTACGGCAGATCATACTACTTTACAGTAAGCCAGCACAAACAGACAGCACGACTTCACCCATTTGCCAAATTTAATTTTACTGCGCTCAAACAAAAAACAAAAAAACAAATGTTCGCTCGATGAAGGCCTTGAAACTTTATATTACGCGTTTTCGAGTAGATAACACAGCAAAAATGCCCTGATGCCAGGAACAGCAAGTGAACCAAGAATGATAATGACGAGATTTGCATGATCACATGATTGGCAACGCAGAGGATGCTGCGTGTTGCCATTATTGTGAACGATTGACTGCGGTGAAAAGTACGTTATTACATGAAATTTTCGCAACACGTTAATTTCGTGAATTTCTCGATTTAAAAAAAATCGCGAAATTAAGGAGGGGACTAACTTAACTACAGTCTTTTCGGTGTTTTTGCCACTATATTGGTGAAACGTGCGAAGAGGTGAACATGTAAAATTTATAAATTGTTATTGCGCCATATTTCATCCAAGAAGAACTCGGTAACTGTAGTTCCACAAGGGTCTGTTCTAGGCCCCCTACTTTTCTCTCTTTCTTTTCTGTTATATACTGACAAAGACTTGAAATCCCTGGAAACCGTAGTTAGTAATGAGCTAAAAAATGTTTGTGACTGGCTTAATGCTAATAAACTAACCATTAACGCGAATAAATCAAATTTTGTCATCTTTAGGCCAGCACAAAAAAGAATTAATCATCAACCATGTATCACAATGTAAAGATTGAATGTAAAGATTACGTAAAATTCTTAGGAGTGCTAATTGACGAGAACTTAACCTGGAGGCCTCACATTGATCATATTGCTTCGAAGATTAGCAAAATAGTCGGCATAATTGCCAGGCTGAGACACCATGTAGCGATCGTTAGCCATTGGCACCATTTTTGATATCCAGAAGTGTACGCCACTCGAATTTTTCTGTTCTGGTCACGTGACTTACCAAATATGGTTGTGACTCGAAAATTTTGTAAACCTTTTTGATTGTAAAACTGACATAGCAGACAGCTTGCCTGTGCAAGTTAAGGTTTCCAAGATATGAGAGTTGGGAACTTTCCATAGCAACAATGTTAGCTAATTTTGTAGGAATCTCGTACCCAGATCCTACTTGTGATGGAAATGTAGGATCTCCCTTTCGCTTGGCCGTGGGAGATCTGGGTACGAGATTAATTTTGTAGTTAAGTTAGTCCCCCGTTAAAGTGACGCGAACAATAAGTGCCGCCAACATAACATGACGCGAAGATTAGGTCGTTCGCATTATGTCAATGACCAAGAAAGAATAAGGTTATTAGCATTGAACTTTTAGAAAATCATGTTTTTAACTCAGTATTCTGTCTTGGTCCTCCTCATTACTTCTGCTTTCTTCCTCAGTTGAAGGCAGCACTTCTTTTGAATAGTCCTAAAACCGTCCATTTACTGGCTCCTTGTACAATAAAGAGTGTGGTAACTGGAAGAGAAGTACTACTAACTTGTGATCCATATCAAGACATATACACGAATGACTCGTGGAAGTTGTTTGATGGACATTGTGGTCACGTACAAGCATGAACTTCTTGTGGACATTGCGAGAACTTTTACGGTGTTGTTGCAATCGTCATATAGACCCGCCGCTGCATCATTTGTTTATTTTGACGTTTTTGTAGATGAAGTAGTTTTATTTGATTCAAGGACAAGCTAAATACATTGTCTTACTCAAAAACGTGGAATTGAATTGATCCAAAACAGAAATGTACGCAAAATCGCGTAATTGAAGTGTAGCGAAATATGCGCACCCTAAAATCGCGAAATAAACATGGCGCGAAAATGTCAGGTAATAAGGTACTGAAACTAGACCCGAATAGTAATAAAGAGTATCGACATGCTTGAGAAAATCGCCTGTTTCGGTGATATCGAGTACTCAGTGGAATCCTTTCCCTGGGCAAAGCAACTTTTCGCACATCGCCCCAGTCTACGAAAAGTTACTACTGGTATACAAAGCCCAGCAAGTCGGCGCCCTGTTAGCCGACCAGTCATAAGAATTTATTTGTTGGTGTCTTGCTCTATTAGCCGTAAAAACTGTCTAATCAAGGTTAATTGCGTGTTTTAACTATTTATGTGCAGTTCGTACTCCTTTCGTGAGAAATTTCGTATTCTTTTTATCCCTACGTATTTAAAAAGTATTTGTAATGATAAAAAGTTTCGGTAGATGAGCTCTATTTGGGACTAAACCCTGACTAATTCAGCCAGAAACAGGCAATTAAAAAAAGACTGCTACTATTCAGGTGGGAAATCTAAAGGCAGCATCTAAATTTACCAGAAAAACTTTCCACTAACCATCGCTGGGAAGTGTGCAAACATTCTCAATGAATGATGTTATCAAACTGACTCAGTATCTTCTTTGAAGCGTGATGAATAGATCCCTGTTGCAACCATAGACAGACAGGGGAAGGACATTACTAAACCACGAAACAGCGAAACGAAACACCGAAACACCGAAACAGCGAAACGAAACACCGAAACAGCTATTTTTTCCTACTTTTTTCTCAAACACCGAAACAACTATTTTTACCACTTTGATGGTGAATAAAATAGACAGGCCAAACACGACTCCCATTGGTCCTTTGTATCGTTGACCTTCAAAGTTTGGCTCATACGAGTATATCTTACTCTAACATTCGAGGATCTCTTTTTCTCCCAGCCAGCAGTGTGAACTCCATTACCCAGACTGCATGGTGCGTTTTCATTAACCCCTTTCCGTTAAACGTTAGCCTGTATAGCAGACGTTTTGGCTTTTTGGTGTACGAACGGTCGTTTAAAGACCGCCATTTTGGAAGCCATCCAAGGAGAGAACTGGGGACGGTCAGTGTAAGATATGGATTGTGGACTGTTGACCCGGACTGCGGACCCGGACTGCGGACTGGGTATAAAACACTAGGAACAAAAAGCGGACCGAGTATAAAAAAGGGAGTATAGAACAAAACTAGGATTGTACTGGCCAAGATGCAGGTCAAAAAAAGCCTTGAGTCTGCTTATTCCGTGTAAAGATTTGTCACGTACATAGTAATGCTCAGTTACACGAAATGCTCAGTTCCAACATCGACCGAGCTAGAGAAAGTATAAGAGTAGAGCCTTTATCCTGAAATTGTACTTTACTCCACGAGTTTAACACCAGATCGAGGGAGTCGAAGAAATTGTTATTGGGAAGAATGGAAACAGAAAGGCATATAAAAGGCAACCGGACCTTGCACTGGCGTGCATCACAAAATTACTGGTCACAAATCTAGATATAAATGCTGTAAATGGAAATGTGTGCTCGTTCGACTGCAACTGGCCACTGGTGCAGAGAAGATAACACAGGAAATATCGGTGCGTTTCTTTTTTGGGAGAAAGTTCAAATCCGTATTTGCGAACATAAATCAAATAAAGTGGATTCTCGATCAGACAATTCTGTGCGTTTTAAAAAAAAGTATTTTAAACAAGCGGTTTTCCGTGCCAAAATGGTACAACACAATTACCGTACATGACATTATAACCGACAAGCGTCGCCATTTTTGCTATCATGAAGAGCTCGAGGTCAAAATAGGTAGGGTTTCTGTGTACTCTGGTAATATTTACAGCAATTGTAAGCACCTTTCCTACAGTTCAAGAATTTGAGTGCACTGATACATTTCGTTGCTCCGTGCTTTTTGTACAATGTCTTGTACTCAGTCCGCGGTTTGCACCCAGTCCGCAGCCTTCAGTCCATATTTTATACTCAGTCCTCGTTTTATACCCAGTCCGGGTCCGCAGTCCGCGTCTGCAGTCCGCAATCGATATCTTACACTGACCGTCCCCATTGGATGGCTTCCAAATGGCGGTTCGTACACCAAAAAGTCTGCTATGCAGGCTAATGTTTAACGGAAAAGGGTTATTGAAAACGCACCATGCAGTCTGGGTAATGGAGTTCACACTGCTGGATGGGAGCAAAAGAGATCCTCGAATGTTAGAGTAAGATATACTCGTAAGAGCCAAACTTTGAAGGTCAACGATAACACCAAAAGACCAATGGGAGTCTTTTTTTGGCCTGTCTATTTTATTCACCATCAAAGTGATAAAAAATAATCAAATGAAGAATGATCCTCGCAGTTGTGAACGCAATTTACTGGCACTGTTTCAGTGTTTGAGAAAAAAGTAGGAAAAAATAGATGTTTCGGTGTTTCGTTTCGCTGTTTCGCTGTTTCGGTGTTTCGTTTCGCTGTTTTGTGGTTTAGTAATGTCCACAGGGTAACTTCCATTTATAGGGAAGGAGGAGATTGTCAAATTGAAATTTGGAAAAAGAATCCCTGAGCGTACCAAATTCATTTTGCTGGCGTGGCTTGGAATCTGTTTTCTTCCGTTACGTATTTCAGGCTTCCTACCCTTCGATGAAGTAATGTAATAGCCAAATTGATTCCAAACTGCAACCCAAAAGTGCACGATGAGCTACTCCCCTCCCTATGGGTGTTTATGTTTTCGATCGAATGAGTTTCCTTGAATGTCCATTACTGTATTTTTTTCTTAAAATTCAAAAACTATCAAACAGAGTGTGTTTGTAATTGTGAATAGTGCTGTCCACGCCGCTCAACTGTCACTGAGTTCTACAAGCTATAAACGCGGCGTGTTCTGCCATTTGAGTCAACACAGGAATTTTAATGTATTTTTTAAATGATTATACCATGGCGGTGTTTATTCAGTCAGATAACTGTCATTACACAAAGCGATAGAATCAGAAATGGTTTAAAGCTGTTTCCGTCAATATTTGTGAAAGGAACCGCGATACACAAGGCAAACAAAAAGTAATTAAGCCACTTGTGTTGGCTTTAAAGGCATCCTAAGAACACGGCAGAACGTGCAAGCAAAATGCATTAACCCTGAATACCACTTCAACGGTAAAATTGTGGCTGATAAAATTTTAAACATTGCAGATATCGATATTAACATATTTATGGATTTTTAAATGCGTTTAATGAAATATCTTGGCGAGTGACGGTGAGTAATGGCTATTACACCTGTGTTTGTTAATATAAAAAAGAGAAACATTTTGTCATTAAATAATTGCAGACATAACCGGGTTGGGAGTTTGTTGTGAGGTATCCGTTCCTTTCAAAGTCAGTGGAGGCTAATTCAGAGCTGTAAATGGTTGCTTCGCGACGGGTGCAGTTATCAAATTATCCTCTTTTCACAGGTAAGGAATTCTGCTGGATTAAGTTAAGTGTTATGGGACCAATCCAAACCTCGGTGACCTTTTGAGCGGCCTGTGTTAAAGCACCCGATAAGCAAACTGTTTGTCTCCTTTCGTCAAGCTGTGTTCTGTTTGCAAATCAAAACTGGTCGCTTTTTCAGTTTCACTGTAATCAAGGTAGGAATATGCTTGCAACATGTAAGTCTCTTAAACTAAACATCGATCACCTCTGATGCTTTCCTCGATTAGTCAATATTCAGGAATATTGCATTTGGAAATTATGGTTGTATCAGAGGTCGTAGATCCTCGTGTAGGACCATCTCAGTATATATGCAAGACTCTTCAGTACCTTAACAAAGTTCTAAATTCCTCTTAAAGTGCATTGATAACGAAAACAGTAGTAAGTGATGCCATTCTTAAAATTCACTGGTTCCACTTCCTGTCGTTAAACAACAAGCCGCCGCCAGTGATGACCATGTTAATTTGCATTTGATATTATCTTTCTTAACGATGTCTTAAAAACATCGCTCCCAAAAAAAAAACCATTTTTATTTAAAAAAGAAAAGCATGCAGAGCAAGATGTTACGGAAACCGTTCCCAAAGTAAAATTTCTTCCTGAATATTTGTAAACTTGCATTGATAGGTGATTTGGTTTTCTGTAACGCAAGTGATCAAAAATTCCAAGCTCTTAAATCATCAGTATCGCCACATCACAAAATATTCAGTCTAACTGACATTTGTAAGGTAGCGTAAGTTTCTCATTTCTTGGGGTATAACGGAATCTGAAACACAGACGATAATTTAAGACTGAAATGTTATAGAACTGACAATACCAAAGCCTGATTTTTCGTCCTTTTAATTATTGACTCTGGTTAAACTAAGCAGGGCTTCACCTGGTTGACTACACTGACTGACTGTGCAACGATGGTTAAATAATATTCATAAACTCTGGTTTGGTTTGAGTGGTGGAGGTCACTACTCTAATTGAACTTCTAATAAAAGGCTGATGGGTGCATTTTCGTATAGGTTGACTGAAAACAGTGTTACATTTCTCATGATCTCTCACATTAGAAATGACTTTCCGTGACATGACAAATATGACTACATTTCAGCTGTAGAGACAGAAAGTGTGTAAAAGTTGTGATCGCTCTCTCTTACAGAAATAAGTGTAAGAGTTGTATACCAAGAAACAGTACAGTCGAGCCTCGATTATCCGGACTCGTGGGGACTGAGCTGAATAGTCCGGATAATCGAAAATATTAATATTAATGAGCCAAAACTAAAAACTGAATGACTGAACAAGTGGAGCATGAAATTTCACTTAGAAAAAAAGAACACCTGAGCAAATCAGAGCTAAAAGAAATGCTTTGCAGTAGTACGGCGTGCATGAGCTCAAAACGCGTACATATTTGTGTTTTGAAGCGACACAAATTCAGTTTGAACCGGATTTTCATTACTTAATTTGAAGGGGAGAAGCTTTTGCTGCGGATCTTACATATAGCTAATTAATATTCATGAAAAACTGGGACCAGCTGAACAAGTCCGGATAATCGAAAAATCCGGATAATCGAGGTCCGGATAATCGAGGTTCGACTGTACAAGATAAAAGAATACAATTTCAAGATTTTAAATCCACAGATACGATAATGCCTCAAATCGATCAAAACTGAATTAAGAACATGAACTTTTAGTCCTGCCTCAGCTTCAACTCAAAAATCAGTATGTTCTTACATACACAATAAAATGGGTGCATTGTGGTAAACCGTATAAATAAAAAGGAGATATAAATATTCATTTAAAGCTTTTAACCCTGATAATGTTTTCGGCAAAACTATAAGATAAGGTGTATACAGCAGACATTGTGCAGCCTTTCGTGATGTCCAGCCACATACTACATTTAGCTGTGTATCTCCCAAACAGATTAGTCAGTTGCCAAAACCTACTTACCTGTTTAGCTCTGCCTTACACTTCAGCGAGGGGTAGTTAGAATAGAACAATCCTGTCACTTAGTGAAATCGCCTTTAGGCTTGACATGAATTGCACCTGGCAGTGTGAGTGTCTTTCAAGATCTGAACCGAATCGCTCAAGCAATCGAAACAAATTTACCTCAGTCTTATGGGTTTTGACAAAGTTAACCGGGATTATACACAATACAAATATATGCAGCTTATCGGACTGTTTATCTGTAAACTAAGGTTGCCTTGGCGGAGGGAAGCCCTTGAAACAATTGAGTGCATGGTTTTAAATTAGCATATTTTCTAAAGCCGGTGATGAAACCTATGATAGAATGGTTACATAGCTTTGGTTCTTAGAAAATACACATTAGCAAACAGCAACAGCTTTATTAATCAAAGAAAGAGATCACATACATTTTCATACGTGCCAACATTTAGCAAGTGAAGCTAGTCGAGAATGACATTGTATATATGGAACATTGTTCGTCCCTGATATACATAAATATAAATATAAAGAAATGTAGAGAACAGAGAGATAACTAGGAAGAGAAAGAAAAAAATTAACATGATACCTTTTTATGTCATCAGTAAGGGTGTCTATGTCAGCATAACTATCCTGGATAATATAGCCCAAAATTCTTTACAAAGTCAGATTTATCAGATTAAATTATTTCACACGGCGCCCATCCTAACAGCCGCGCATGTTGCTATTAATGGTTGTCATGTGTGAATGATATATATGAAGTGAATCATATATGAACTGCGGAAATGAAATCAAATGAAGAATGATCCTCGCATTTGTGAACGCAATTTACGCAATTGCGAAAAGAAGCATGAAAAAATTCAGGACTTTAACGGGGTTTGAACCCGTGACCTCGCGATTACCGGTGCGATGCTCTAACCAACTGAGCTATGAAGCCACTGACGTTGGGAGCAGGTCAATTGTGGGTTCATATGTTCCCGTGAAAGAAATGAGTGAGTCATCTATGAACTGCGGAAATGGAATCAAATGAAGAATGATCCTCGCAGTTGTGAACGTAATTTACGCAATTGCGAAAAGAAGCCTGTTCATATATGATTCATTTCATATATATCATTCACACGTCAGTGGCTTCATAGCTCAGTTGGTTAGAGCATCGCGCCGGTAATCGCGATGTCACGGGTTGCAACCCCGTTGAAGTCCTGAATTTTTTCAGGCTTCTTTTCGCAATTGCGTAAATTGCGTTCACAACTTCGAGGATCATTCTTCATTTGAATGGTTGTCATGTTCGGTACAATCATTCTGAGTGGTTATCGGATAGTCTTACTTTATATTTATTTATGATGTAATTTTCTCAACGGTTTATCCTAAAATTCGAGCTATAGGGTTCAAACCCTGCACACTGTGACACCAATTGATTGGATTGGTTTCTTTGAAACTGCCAAATGTTTTTCCCATTTTGCCCGCGCATTCAACGCAAGGTTTTTGTCCGACCCATTTCCTAGTTTAATTAAACATATCAACTTCTCCTGTTATAGCGCTGTATTCTTTTTTCTGTAAATATACCGGCTACTTTGCAGATCTTTTGTTATTTGATGCTTAAAAATCTTGTAAGCTCGTAAATATATTGTTTCGTGAGTAAACTCAAATTCTCACTAGGGAAAGGGGTTGTTTAAAATAGACGCCTGGTAGTCTACGGGAAAAGTCATTTGCTTTTTTAAGGCTGAGATTCATATTAGTAATTGATTTTTTTCTCTCCAGCTGATTTTTCAGGTGCTACTAAATTCATTCAAATCAATTCGTTTACGGCTTTGCGTGAAAAAGAAAATGCATTTACGAGACAAAGCAGCGGGAGATTGAACTTCTTTGGTCACACTTGGGCTATTTAGATATCCTGCCGGTCATATGATGAGATAACATGCAGTATTCCATCTTGTAATCACAATAACACTGAATAAGATATCAGTCCAAAACATTTCTTCATTTTACTTCAGCTTCGGTTGGTCTGATGTCATTTCTGACTTGTTTGTCCGCTGTAAGCAACGAGAGTTCGACCATACCTGATATAATAACGTGAATAGCCAAGGAAATAACGGCTCTTTCAGGCACTTTTGGGGGCTACGTCCTCTAATATGCTGGACGTTATCGCAATTGGTAAACTTTTTCATTTGGTAGTTTTTAAAGTCAAAATTCACACAAGTTATTCTTAAATTGTTAGTATAGGGTAAAGCAAATCTATAAATCGAGACAAAACAACGCCATCTGTTTGTGCCTGTAAAGTTCAAAGCAAAGCATCGTTTTGGAGGGTGCTAAACCTGGCAAGTTTTTCTTGATTTTAGTTTTCTTTTCCTTTGTCTGATAAGAAAAGTGAGTTAGCGATTACCATAATTAAGACGTTCCCTTACTTTTTGTAGACAAGGAAATACAAGCATACTTCAGCGAGTCCAAATCAACGGGCTGGTTTTCAACACTGAAGTGACTTGAATTAACCCTACACCGGAAATCGAGGTGAGATAACCGATTAACCGTCGACGTGCATCAGGTCTATACACTGATCTGCCTATGGAACGGCTGCGGTTGGTGCTGATATTCCCCTCCCGAAGAGACGCCATTTTGATTCTCATTATCACTTCCACTCAGATGGTCGATGTTTCCATTGCTCTCACCCCGCTCGTCATACTTTATTGACTTGTGATGGGACTCCCGTGTCTGAATTTTACGAACTTTTTTTTATTGCAGACGCCTTTACTTGCCAGTGTAGTATTTTAGTATTATCATAAGTCAGTTACAAAAAATATATATATTTCGATTTTCCAGACCTTTTATCAGCTTATATCATTCTTCTTAGGACAGAAAAACGCCGTCCAGTGACTGTTTAACCGAAGAAATTTCATACGTTTTCATTCATATTAATGTATTTAACAAGGTAAAATTTTAGCACATTGTCTTAGAACTTAGAACTTAGAATAAGTACTCCCATGAGCTAGAGATTCCTCTAATACTGGGAGGGACTGGTCAACGGTTTAGAGTCTGCGCAGGTGATGGGACACCTTTAGTGATCTAAGGCAGGCACAGCAGACTACTTAAAGCAACTTAATGTGTCGCTTGACACGACTCCATAAGGGAGCAGATTCCATAGACGAATGGTTCTTGGGAAAAAAGAGTAGTTAAATGATAAAACATTAGCATGTAATTGTTGGTAACAGAGCTGGTGGCGTTGAGTAGTTCTAAGTTTTGGGTAAGAGCTTACTGATTCGGGAATATTGCAATTTACTGAGGCGCCACGCAGCTCTCGGACCAGTTCACAGGATTGGCTGAGAAAACAATAAACAAACAACAGAAACAATGGACCCTAGCCCTGAAATAATGGAGCTGCGTGGTAATAAGAACCAATGAAATTAGAGGTTACTGAGAGGTGCGTGGCATCTGAATTTACTAGGTTATTGTGAAACTTAAAACAAGCATTGATTGGCTAAGAAGACGCCTCTGTTCAAGGGTGTCCCAGCCTAGCTTGGAAGTACTTGTAGAGGTTTTATAATTGTTACAGACAAAGCGGGCCGCGTTCGTCTGGGCTTGTTCAAGACGGTTAACATCACAGTCAGTGTGTGGGTTCCATGAGGAAGACGCATATTCAAGGGTTGGTCTTACTACGGACATGTAAGCCCTCTCCTTGACATCTGGTCTGCATGGCTTCAGTAATCTTCGGATGAGGCCAAGGGACTTATTTGCCTTAGCAGCTATCTTTGAGCAATGAGAACCCCAACGGAGGGCTTCAGTGCATCTAACACCCAGATAGTCACACTCGGAGACTTTAGATAAAACCTCAGAATTCATGGACTGGAATATACGAAGTCAGAGGGGTTACGCTTATTTGTGATACGGAGTAGATGGCACTTTGTTACATTGAAGACCATCTGCCAATCTGAAGCCCATTTAGACAGGTTGGATAGGTCTTCCTGAAGCACGTGTTTATCATCCTTAGAATTAATAGCTTTGTAGAGGACAGTATCATCGGCAAAGAGGCGTAGCTGTGAACTTGTTACATTTGAAATATCGTTAATGAATAGTAAGAAGAGGGTTGGCCCCAGGACGAAACACTGCGCGACGCCGGAAGTAACCAAGGTAGTGGTGGAATGGGCACCGTTAACAACTGTAAATTGGGTTCGGTTTTGGAGAAAAGCTGCGATCCGAGCCAGCGATTTTCCGCTAATACCATACTGGTCTAATTTGTTTGTCAGTTTCTCATGGGAAACTTTGTCGAAGGCCTTCCAGAAATCCAAAAGAAGGGCGTCAACTTGGCCATGTTGATTTACAATAGTTGCCCAATCGTGGAAGGTCAGAACTAGTTGAGTTTCACAGGACAGGCTTGCACGGAAGCCATGTTGCAAGGGAGACAGAATATTATTATCAGAAAGATGCCTATTCAGATTGCTTAGCACAATGTGTTCCATTACTTTGCAGCAAAGGCATGTAAGGGTCGGTAATTAGCTGGATCATCCTTACTGGATTTCTTGTGAAGGTAAAGTAAACTCGCTACTGCTTCAACTTCCTCTGCATGTTATTGCTTGAGGTATGATAATAAATTATGTAATCTGCAATTCCTTTCCGACTTTTTCAAACTTGTTTGTATCCCTGACTGATGTTTATAACACTGTTTGCAATGCGAGAACTGAATATTTCAATACAGTGATCATGGTTGGTCTTAGACAAACCTTGGAAAACAACTTCTTTCTCATTTTTGTGACTACTGCGCATGCGCAGCAGTCACTATTGCCATCGTCTGAGTTTTCCGAAAGTAATTAAGTAACAATAGAATATACTTCGGAGCCAATCAGCACAACAAATATATATCTTGTGGTCTCTTGCGAATACTTCGTATCAACGATGATTTGCCGATGGTCCTCGATGACAAACGAAAATCTCGGCTGCCTCGTGGTGTGGTTTTACTCCGATCTCAGCTTTGGAAAGAAGTTAACTTTGAAATTGATCGAGGTGAGTGAATTTAACATTTACTCCTCTCACAGCTTTCATATTTTTCGTTTCTAACCGATCAGATGAAAGGTTTCGTGAGTATTTTTCAGCTTTTAGGTCGATATATACGACGAATTTCTATGGTATTCCAACCTGATTTGACGACGCGCGATAAACAACACGTACGCTTCCCGATACTCCATAATTTGGAAGTGCATAAGCCTCGCATGAGGAAAACCTACTTGAATCTTTACTTAACTGAGCCTCTTTGGAGGATAATTGAGCCTCTTCGGCGGAATATTGACCCCAATTGTGGGATAATTGAGCCTCTTTGGAGGAATATTGAGCCCCATTGTGGGATAATTGAGCCTCTTTGGAGGAATATTGAGCCCCATTGTGGGAAAATTGAGCCTCTTCGGAGGAATATTGAGCACTTAAGGATTAAGGGTTAAACATGATCGTCTTTCCCATTGTGGGAATATTGAGTCCGTTTACGGCATAAACAAATCCTTTTCGGGAAATCATAACCCTACATTACAAGGAGAAAGTGCTTGTCAAACTACTGTACGTAAATCTTTTAGTGATCGAGAAACTATCGATATGAAAGCTGTGGTGAATGATTACGAAAGTTCTTATGAAATAATTATTCAGGTAACTGTGATATGCTAGATATAAAAAATGATCGTAGTTCAAATGAGCCTTCAATTACTGTGTACAGACTAACTGTCAGAAAGCTTTGTAAACAATCGAAAATCAATGGACACATGCATTCTAGAAACAGGGAACCATCCAGAATTCCAGTCAAAAAAATTATCCAAACCATGAGAAAAAGAAACTTCGACAAAAGTTGAAAAGGATTCTTAGGAAATCAACTCCTACATCATCTAAATTATTTCATTTAATAACTAATTATAAGTTATGGTACACAGACTACATACATAGGAGCCTGTATTCTTTTTACACTGCTTATTTTCGATCTCAGTTATCTCGTGCACGCAAGAATTATTGGAAAAGCATTAAAAGTAATCAATATTCTGTGTCTGATATGAAGCTTTTGTTGTCTGGTGACCGTAAAATGAACCCTGGTCCTGTAGAAAATGTTGTTAGTAAATCCATTGGTTTTTCTCCACAAAACAATATGTTATTAGTAACAAGATTACACAGACATGGACTGAGACCATAGATGTTGGTGGTGGTGGTGATTGTTTTTTTCGAGCTGTTGCACACCAATTATATGGTGATCCTAAGTTTCATTTGAATATTAGGGCTCTAGCTGTTCAATATCTAAGAGAGCATCCCGAGAGGTTTATTGAAAGCAATAGTGAGAATTCTGGTTAGAATATCTTAAAAATATGTCACAACAAGGTACATGGTGTGATAATCTCATTATTCAATCCCTAACAGAAAAACTTAATATTAGAATTCATATTACAGAATCCAGTCCACTTTTTGCAGAAATCAGTGTTATTGACCCAATGCATTGTACCACAGATATTCGAACTATTCATTTAGGTCACATAGATGAACTACATTATGTTTCAACAGTACCATTCAACTTTGTACCAATGTCAATCGTCAATAACACAGTTTTGGTGATGTCTGAAACTAACTCTACTCTATCAAAACAGAACGACTTGAAGAGAAAGCACAATGCATATATGAGAGAATATAGGAACAAAAGAAAAACTGACACAGAAAAACAGAAAAGTAATGGATATATGAGAGAATGTAAAAAAAAAAGAGAAGATGAAAATAGACACAATTACAATGCTTACATGAGAGAATATAGAGATAGTAAACGATCTGAACAAAACAACTATTTGCGTCAAGTTAATAATGAAAATCCACAAAAACAACCAAAATCTTTGAAAGATATGATATCAAAGTTTCACACAATGTATGTAGCTCTGTGACCAATTATGGTATAAGCATAGTGTCTCTTCTACTGCTAAACTGAGAGAAAGAAGTCCAAATGTAGATAAGTATTTACTTAACAAAACAAGTGTTGGTAACATTGAATGGGTGTGTACATCATGCAATAAATATTTATCTAAGAATAAAGTTTCACCTTGTGCTGTAGTCAATGGCATGCAGTTTCCACCAAAACTTGCATTTTTTGATCAAAATGAGTTAGAGTGTAGACTACTAGCTCCTAGACTAGCATTTCAAAAGCTTATGCCAGCCCCAAGGGGGGACAACTTAAAATTAATGGCAACATTGTTAATGTACCAGCAGATGTTAATACTACTATTGGCATGTTACCAAGGTTACCACATGAAAATGGAACAATCAACGTCAACTTAAAGAGAAGATTACAATATAAAGGTTCAGCACTATCTTTGAATGTAAGGCCACACAAAGTTTTGCAGGCTGCTCATTGGCTTTTAAACAACAGTAGTTTGTATCAAGAAGAAGGAATTGCACTTAATCAAAACTGGATAGCAATACTTCTTATGTTTTATTGGATGAATGTGATAATGATCAGCCTGAAGATCCTGCACAGGATATTGATAATGGATTAAGTGCTACTAATCAGAAGAAATCACTTAGTGAAGAAGATAACTGGAGCGAAGATGAAGCAGAAATACCTGCTGGTGTGGCTGATTCCATGTCAACTGCAACAGATTTCTTAGGTGACACTGAACGTCAATATGTTCTTAATGTTGCTCCTGGCGAAGGTAACGTACCAAGTGTTTTTAGAGATAAATACTCTGAAGAATTAGCTTATCCAGGTATATTCTTAGGTAAAAAAGACCTGACAATGACAGTAGAATTACTCCTGTTCATTATAGTGAAATCTGTAAGTCAGAGTTAAGACGTTCAGACCGTAGAGCTGCAATATGTGTAGAGAACATATTCTTTAAAACTAAGAAGCTACAAATTTTGCTGGGAAAATCACAGGTTGCTTTACGTAAGTGCCATAGAAATAACAGGTCAATCAAAGCAGGACAACTAAAACAGCAAGGTGCTATAGAAAATTAATCCATCATGATGACGGATTTAAATTCTTGAGGGCATTAAGAGGTTCTCCTCCTTATTTTCAGAAAGCTAGAAAGGATCTTTTTGCAATGATAAGACAACTTGGCTCAGCTTCCGTATTCTGTAGTTTCTCTTCAGCAGAAACACAGTGGATTCATCTTTTAAGAATACTTGGTCAACTTGTTAACAAAAAAGAATACACTGATAATGAACTAGAAAATCTCAACTGGCAGGAAAAATGTAGATTAATTCAAAGTGATCCTGTCACATGTGCCAGACATTTTGACTATCAAATTAATCAGTTTCTAAGAAACTTTCTCTTGAGTGATGCAGCACCATTAGGTAAAATTGCTGACTGGTTTTATAGAGTTGAATATCAACAAAGAGGTTCACTTCATATTCATATGTTGATATGGCTTGAAAATGCTCCGACATTTAGTATTGACAGTGATAAAAAAGTCATGGCATTTATAAATAAAGTAATTACTTGTCAAAAACCCACTGATAATCCTAACTTACTAAAACTTGTCAACCGACAAATACATAGACATTTCATACATATAGCAAAAAATCAAAGACAGAATGTAGATTCAATTATCCTCAGCCACTTATGAAGGCCACATCAATTCTGTATCCTATAGATGTAGATGAAGAGGCACATAATCAATTGAAACAACTTAAAGAAATCTGGAAAAATATAAAAAAGCAATTGAATGATATGAAAGAAGGAGAAGACATTACAGTTGACCAACTGCTTCTCAGTTTAAATGTGTCAGAGGAAGCATACCTTCTAGCTATTAGATCAAACTTACATTCTCCTACAATATTTTTGAAAGGACAACCAAATGAATTAAGGGTCAATAATTATAATGCTTCTTGCCTTAGTGCATGGAGAGCTAACATGGACATTCAAATTGTCCTTGATATTTATGCATGTGCCATGTATATTGTCTCCTACATCTCAAAAGCCCAAAAAGGCATTAGTGAGATTTTACGAGTTGCTTGTGATGAAGCCAGAAAAGGAAATGCTAGTATTAAGCAGCAAGTCAGAGATATAGGTAATAAATTCCTAAACAATGTTGACATCAGTGCAAAGGAAGCTGTATATATTGTATTGCAATTACCAATGAAGAAATCATCACGTCAGGTAGTATTTGTCAATACCTCACCTCCTGAAGATAGAGTTAAACTTTTAAAATGTTTCAATGATATCAAAGAAATGGAAGATGATTCCGACGAAATATATGCCAGTGGATTATTGGATAGATATACAAAACGTCCTGCCAAACTAGAACACTTGACGTTAGCGTGACTGGGCTGCATGGTATGACTTACCGGGAAAACCATATGTCAAAAAGTCATTTGAAACAGATACTGATAATCTACTTTTAGAAACATCAATTAGCGAACAAGAAAATGATGATGATGATAATCCCAATGGAACTTTCCAAACTGAATTTAAATGTCAAAAGAATAAAAGGCATCTGAAAGCAAGAATTATTAGAAGTGTTGGTTTTAATAAGGTGGCAGATCCTGAAAAACATTATGGGAGCTTATCATGCTCTTCACGTCATGGAGAAATGAGAATACTGACTTGATCGGCAATTGTTCTTCATACCAAGAACATTATTTGCTATTAAAAGCTAAAATAGATGAGCAAAGGAAACTGTATGCAGTTTGTACTCAAGACTTAAATGAGATTGAAGAACAGTTAAGTAACATGGAAGAGAATGATGATAATTATGATATGATAGCACCCAATACGCAGAATATAGAACTTCAGGATGAGTCTGAGGGTGCACAAGATTTGCATCCTGATTTAACTGAGAGCTATGATCTCTCAGAAGATATAGGCATTCCATCTACTACAGCTAATACTGAACAACTTATATTAAATGAAGTACCAGATGACGAATACCGACACATGGTCCAGATCCTAAACAAAGAACAAAAGGAGTTCTTCTACCATATCTTACATCTTATGAAAACATCCAATGATCCATTCCACTGTTTTCTAAGTGGAGGAGCTGGTGTTGGTAAATCGCATGTTACCAAAGCCTTGTATCAGGCAGCATTAAAATACTATAACACCAGAGCTGATGATGATTTTCATCAAGTAAAGGTTTTAATGTTAGCTCCTACTGGTAAAGCAGCCTATAATATCAAGGGAAACACAATACATAGTGCTCTTGCAATACCAGCATGTTAATCTCTAAAAGACTATAAATCACTTGATTCTAGTAGACTGAATACTCTCAGGTGTCAGCTGGGAGGTGTAAAACTTATATATCTAGATGAGATATCAATGGTAGGAAATACCATGTTTAATGTCCAAATCAACAATAGACTTTAAGATATTAAAGGTAGTAAAGATGACTTTGGAGCTGTCAGTATAATTGCTATTGGTGATTTATTTCAACTTCAGCCTGTTATGGATGGGTGTAAATTTAAAGACTTAGACAACTCAGAATGCAGCATTCTTGTTCCAAACCTATGGCAAAAGCATTTCAAAATGTTTGAGCTCTATGAAATCATGAGACAGAGAGAAAGCAAAGTATTTGTTCAAATCTTGAACAGATTGAGGGAAGGCAACCATACAGTTGATGACATTGTGAAACTCAAGGAAAGAATATTTGATGAAAACAGTGAACTTAACTTGCTAATGGATATTCCTCATCTTTTTATACAAAACAAAAAGGTAAATGATTTCAATGAAAAGGTGCACCATTGTGGTGCAGGTGAAAAGTATTCTATTAAATCACAAGACAGTGTAATAGAAGCAAACTCTTCAGAGCTTAGAAATAAAATTATGAAGCAGATACCTGATGACCGTAGAAAAACAAAACAAATTGTGTCTAACCTTCATCTAGCTGAAGGTGAAAGAACAGAATTAGCTATGAATGTAAGAACTGAAGATGGTATGACAAATGGTGCTGGTAATGTAGTTAAAAAGGTACAATTACATCAGAAAGACAAACCATCTGGTATAATATGGGTACTGTTTGATCATGCTGATGTAGGAGAGAAAACTAGACGTGATAATAAGCATTTGTATGTACAGAGTATACAATCTACATGGACACCTGACAAACCAATTACCACACAATTTGCTGTAGGTAGAAATAGAACAGCTCAAGTTGTAAGGAAGCAATTCCCTCTGAGGCCTGCTGCTGCTAAAATCATTCACAGGTCACAAGGTGACACTGATAGTAGAATAGTTGTTAACTTTGATACTACAAGAGCAATACCTCACATACATTATGTAGGCCTTAGTAGAGTTACAACCATAGAGGGATTACATATAACTAATCTTTGTGAAAATAAATAGCAGTCAGTCCTGATGTACAGACCGAAATGAAACGGTTACGAAATTCAGGTCACCTTAATCTATCAGTATTGCCTCTTTATACTGCAAATTCAATTCCTTTCAAAATATGTTATCTTAATGCAAGGTCATTACACAGACATATAGAAGATATACGTAAAGATCTCAACTACTGAAGCACTGATGTCAGCATCTTTTCAGAAAAGGGTTTCACTCATTCAGATCATGATAGTATGTATACCATTGGTGGATATAGTTTGTTTAGAAACGATGGTCAATCTAATAACACTACAAGACCTTTTGGAGGTACAGCTGTCTACAGCAGGATCCAATTCATTCCTGGTCATCCTTATTGTTTTAATAGGAATGGTGTTGAGATGACTATCATGAAATGCATGTATCTACCTCATATCACCATTATTGGCGTATATCGATCACCTAAAGTGCCAATAACACAATTCTGTATCGCATTAAGACAAGTCTTGTCACATACGACTACACAGTACAATGTTTTCATTGGAGATTTTAATCTAAGCTGGTTAAATGAAACAGATAGAGTTCCTCTCTATAATCTCTTTATTACAGAGCATAACTACAGGCAATTGGTATCTTTGTACACCACTGACAACAAAACAGCTATAGACCACATTTATACAAACCTGCCAGAATCTCAAGTACAGTTACACATATTAGAAACATATTTTTCAGACCACAAATCAATATGTGCATTAATTAACTGTTTCAAAACAGAAATATAACTTCCCTAGATACTTTTCCTGTATGTTATAAGAAGAAGGATACAAGCACACCTAGATGTGATATGATAGATACTAAAAGACTAGTACATAATATAATCCCTACAAAGATTTAGTGATATTCAATAATGTCCCAACCTCTTCGCCCCTCTCTGTCCTCTTACAGTCATTGTCAGGTAAATATCCACTATTTAATTTGTTATATTGTAATTGATTTTACTAATATTGTATCCTTTGTTTACTAAACAGCAATAGTTCTTTCTTTATTGACAGTCATTGCAAGTCAATCTATTTACAGGTAATTTAATAACTCTTTCTTTTCTTTTTCAGTCATGGAAGATTCCTCAAAACCAGCTACTAACAGCACTAGTGCTGCCACACAAAACAATGAATTCGTTGGTTACACACATAATGTTTCTCCTGTGTACAACGAAAAGTTATTTGAATGCCAATTACAAGGAAGAGAGCACACAACTAGAGCAGTATGCTTCTCACCAAGAAAGCGTAAGATTTTCGCAGATTACAGTGAAAATTCAATCTTCAACCACGCTGTTATCAGTCAAGTCCGTCCGAATTGGTCAACATGTAACTGTCAAGGCCAAAGTTACCAACATGCCCAAAGAGGAAAAGGCAGGAGATTTAACTCTTGTGAACTGTACGCTGCTTGACCCTTCAGCTTCAATCAAAATGGTATTGTGGGAAAATTTTATTAACCAAGTTGAAACAACCGTACGTACATGTTCCATAATGTAACAGTACGAAAGGACAAATATCATGACAATGTTTATTTGAACACAGCAAAATATGGAACGGAAATAAAGCTCACAGAAGATTTTACTGAAGTCTTAGCTGTGCCACTAACTCAAGATACCACACAATTCGTATCCACAACCATTCAAGGAGAAATATTAGGAATCACTACCATCAACTCATATTTCTCCTTCTTTAAGTGCAACAAGAAACTACAGCAGTCCACTGCAGCAACCCATTTAGAGTGCAACAATTGCCACTTAAAGCAAAAACTTAAACCTTCATCGAAACATTGGTATGCCCAAGTACTGGTGTAGTACTCGGATAATAAGAAAATATCACTAACACTTTTTGAGGAGCCTATTAGGCAAATACTGGCCATTCAAAACAAAGAAAGCCTCATGCCAACAATAACTGAGGAAATCCTCACAGACGTTTTATTCAATCTTCCATCAGTTAAGTTCACATACAACACAACATTCAGAGTAGTGTTGAAGATTGCTACAAACATGTAACTTAACTGCTTTTCAGAAAAAAAGAAAAAAAAATTGTTAACATCATAGTATATACTGTAAGACTTAGTTACATGTATAACTGTGGTAAGTTGTGTTTCGTTAAGTTTTATTTGTTCACTTTGTTAATACTCTTTGGAGCAAACCAAATAACAACTTGAATTGTTCCACATTACATTCAGTACGTTTTGTTCTTGTTACTTATAGATATACAAAATAACGTTATAGCTACTTCTGTTAAATAGATCTCACAAAGTTGTTCTATAAATAGTTGCCATGATCCGTACCATGATGCGTACGATTCTCCTTGTTTGTAATAACTCTTGTGCGATGAATTGATTAAAAAAAATCAAAACTGTTTTTGATTGTCCAATCATTTTTGAGTTCTATTTTGGAGATGATTAGTCATTAATGATTAACTTTCATACACCATACACTCTACTGACATTACCGGCAACACCACAGTGTACAAATTAAGAACTTTTTCCCCCTCTTTTGGGTGAATTTAAACATTCTTCAACAATTCTTTACAAGCATTCGGTAACACCTCTCGGTAACACCCAACATTCATTATTTAAAATAGTCGCATGCATTCTTATCCACACAACTGCACATTTACGACAACTACTTGCCATATTTTCATCTTCTAAGCAGTAGTCACATGTGCCTCTACGGCGCCTATTTTTTTCTCTGTATTGTTGCTAACTTGCATAATGACCAGATGGATTACAGCTACATGCTAATGCGGTTTTCCAATACCGGTAGGCATTAAAGTTCGCCCGACTGTCTTAATACAGATAAAATATGAGGTGCATAGCCATACGAACACCATAGATGTTATCTTACCACGTTCCTATGGGAGAAAAATGCATCTCTCAGTGTTATCGCAAAAGTGCATACATGTGATGGATTGCACAATATCCCAAAATTCAACATTCATTAGCTAGTAAATAAAATATTTAACGCAATATCGTTGATAATGGACAGTGTGTTGTGATTATTTTCTATAACATTAAGGTATGTTTACGAAACATGTTTCTGCATAATTTTGAATTCACCGTATCGTTATTAATCTTTCAGTTGCATGTCAGCCCAACCAGCCACCCCCAGCAAGGTCAGTATCTTATCAGTAAACTTGGGAATGTTTGATTCTATTACATGCTTCATGGCACATACCTATGTTATCATTCCATCAAGCTCAACATCTTGCTGGTAGAGTACTAAAATTATTTGCTCCAATTATCAGTATTCCTTATAGCAGAAGAGTTCTCAGTTGGGATGTGTTTTGTCTCTTTTTTATCCCAATAAGTTTCCTTTATATTGCTGGAACTTCTCTCAATTCTCACCTGTTTCCACGCAAATTTAGCTTATTCCCAGACAGTAAATTCTTAAGCTATTAGAAGACGGCATGATTAGTAATGCTTGCATTCGAAATGCAAAGGTATCTCAAGCCTTCCAAATCTTGCGTCATCATCGACAGGTTGCGATTCAGATCACTCTCACCGCACAGCAACGCCTGGTCGCTTATGTGGACGGTGAAACTATGTCCACTGTGACTTGATTGATGACCTCTAATTTCCTTATTCGGCCTTTGAATCGACTTAAGCGTTCTTTGCTTGCAATTCAGGATACATTAAACCTTTATATCTGAGATGTCACTGACAGATGTTGTCACGAATTCCTGTTACTTCACTTCAAAGTGGGTATAAGGAAGAGTCATACTAGCGTAAACGTTTTCATTCCTGTAAGTTATTGCTTGACTCACGCATGACCACAGGAATGTCAAAGATCTGTACGCTCTCCTTTATTCACGCACATTGCCAGTTTTTTTTTTTTTTTTTTTTTTTGCCTTTATAATTTCATAAAATTCATTGTCAAAAACAACCAAATTACTCTCTAGGGCGACTTTTCGGTAATACTAAAGAAAGTCTAAATTTCTTGTGAAGCCAGTTTTTCATTTTGTTTATCGAATTGTCCTTAGTTCCTTAGTTAAAAAAGAAAGTGAGAGAACAAAACGGAAACCTCCTGAAGAATTAAAAAATGTGTGGGTAGTGAGTTATAAGTAAAAGCACTGAACTATGTATATCGATCAGGTGGCTGTGTGACTGAGGATTTGACATAAGGACCATCAGTTGAAATTACATGCTAAGTTACTGATAACAAAGCATAAGATGTCTGTGGGCAAACAAACACCACGCGATAACGTTGGTTGAGCAAATTATTAACTGTAGTTATTTGATCGTCAGTAGTAATATTACTGAGGAATTATTTGTTTTATTTTGCCTTCACGACTGGTTTTCCTCAGCGAATTCCCTGTCTCTAGTTTGTCAGCAACAATGTATATCAGTTAGGGGTTTAATAATGAGCAATTGCTAAATAAAGAACGCTTGTTTTCAGTTTGAGAAATAAAGCAATTCACACCCTCATGTTAAACCTTGCTGATGGCCAATAAGCGGACATTGAGGGGAATTTAATTTCTCCGCGTGTAGATTTACATATTTTCCCAGCTGCTTATGATGATACCCCGAATTTGTACCTCACTATATACTGATATATGGGAGAATAGTCCTACATATCCAGGTAAGAATTATTGAAACAAAATGAATGACCCGAAGTGAGTAAAACCTTGCACGTGCTTCGTGAGCCAGCAATTAACAACGAAATATAAGTGAATCGTTTTCGGCAAAAAGCTTGAGAGCGTTCTCGTATATATGTATATATATCAGCACTGGCTCCCTCTCGTAACTCCACATCAGCCTGATTTTTATATATTCTTCGTTTTCATTTGACGACAAGTTACTTTTCGGTTCTCAAAACATCGTCATCCTCTCTATTTTCACAAAACAGATCGAAGGGATGTTTAACGTTGATGAACAGTATGTTAATATAAATACCAATTGATCAGTGCAAGAAAGCCGTAATCTGATTTAATGTTTGTAGGATAGATATTCAGCACGTTTCGTATAAACATGTTCTTGGTTTGTAGCTGGCAGTTGTTAATCGTACACAAGTTTATATTTGCATTTGTGCAATGCCATTGATTAGTACAGGAAAAGATTTAACAGTGTTTTACACAATGGAGGTCACCTGACGGGCAGTAATAGCTTTCTCTAGTACCTACCGTCTCTTGGTGACTGCCTTTAAAAACAGATCAACACAGAACAGTTGTTGGTCGTAAATGTAAGGCAAGTTTAGTGCTGAAATTTGTAAGGCTTATATGCAATGAAAATGTTTCATGTTGAAAGTAATTTATAAGTACATAAACGCAAAGGAAGACAGCTTTCCTAGTCACATCATTTACAGCTGCAAACAATTCAAGAAATGTAAACTATATAAACAGCCAAACATTCTTTCCTTGAAAGAAGTTTTCTTCAGTTTATCTCCTCCCTCTTTAAGACTGCATGATTTTTTTTATGATGGTTTTCGAATAATACAGTTTAGTTACATATCTGTTAATATTATCTACGAAAATATTTTTATTCCTTAAATTTAACCGTGGCGCACGGCCAGAGCAGGAAAATAATCCAATTGTCACGACTTCTGATTTAATGGGAAATAAGGCAATCGACAGTGTACTGAAATACAGAAACTATTATATAAATTAACTGTGTTGTGCCCCTGGAAATTATGTTGCTAATTATAGTTTTCCACCCCCAGGGATATCGCGTAAATTACTAATGGACTTAAAAACTGAACAAACCAAAAAGTATTTCACTAGAAATGGACCTTAACAGAAATGTGGATTGAACTTAATGAACATTTCATCGTCTTGGGTAATATATTCAATGTCAATTGAATGTCATTGTGCCGGGTAACTCTTAAAGAAGAGAAGACCTTCTTTATCGGGCAGTGATTGACTGGGCCTGCATGTGAAAAAGAGCCCAAAACACCTTTGGAAATTATTGTGACTGTTATTGAAGTTTACGTCAGTTTATACCTTCATAAATCAAGGGAAAGTAAACGAAACAGCTAAGGGCGACAAAACATTTAAAAAGACGTTTGCTAATCTTTGCTAATGTGAGTGTATGTGTGGGCAATTCAGATGAATAATTATCTTATTTCGTTAACTTAACAACGGAAAATAGAATAGGTAAAGCAAAAATATCCTCAAGAAGATAGAGCAATTCTGTCCATGCTCAATTGTCTTGGATTGCTTTCTTCTTCTATACCTTTTATTTTCATAGTTTTTGAATGCTTAATTCGCTGACTTTGAGCTGGTCATTCTACTTATTTATTTTTGCGTTTTATTATTCTCTGTAGATTATCATTATGTTTAAATTATCATTTTAAAAAATCTATGAAAACATAGTGCTCTATCCCACAAGAGACCATGCGACGCATTTTCCACAGGCATTTTTGCTAGTTTTAAAAAACCTCCCTTTGCTTTCTCGCGGATTTGAGTTACAAAAAGAAATCTTTACCTTCTTACGATTTCATGTTTTGAAACCGACAGCATACCGCCTGAAGATATAGTAAAGTGCTACTTCCAGACCTTTTAATGCAATTTTCCTTAGTTAATTTTGGTTTGACGTTTTCATTGGACGTCCTTAATTCAGCCACTTCTCTCTAATTTTACACATTCTTGCTAAATTGGCGTAATACAGAAATCTTTGAACACTGTGGCTACGAGAAGTGCGATACCGCCATACAATTAATATTTAACATAGCGGCGCTGTGACAAAGATTGAGAGACTGTCTGATTTCGTTATTTCTTCTTAAAAGTTTAATTTCATGGTCCCTGATCTTTCTTATTATAAGCGGAGTTGGTTTCACAGATTATCCCTTTGTTTTGTTATTCTGGTTGAGAAGGAGAGAAAGGTCGCCGAAGCTAAATGTTAACCTCCGGATCAACAGAATTTCCATAATTCATAAAAGCAACTAATTTAATACTGTAAACATTGACAGATTGAATTCTTAGCGATGCCTTATTTGAGCACGAGGCACTCGATGTTGACTGACAAAAAAAGACACAGTAGTGAAATGACAACGAAAAATGTTGCAACTCTTCTTTGAGCAAAGAGGCATATTACAACGCGATCCTGGCAATGCGCGTTTCTCAATTAAACTGAATAGAGCAGTTTTAGCCATTCAAGGAATCGTACTAATTACAAGTCTTGTCATAGATTCAGGATAAAAACACCGGAACTAATTTACGAACTCGACAAGTCATTTTTTTTTTCTATCCGCGTATAATTCTGCTAGTGTATTTGAGAAAAACAATTTTTATTTTTATTTTCTCGCGTCGGTGCATCTCATGCTGTAAATTAACAACCAAATGTGGACACGTGATGTATTTTCTGGAGTCAAAACCCACTTGTGTGGTTGATCATGATCGCTGTTTTAATAAGCCCCTTAATAATCTGCTGTCTACCACTTTAAGACCGAATTAATGTATGCACTGATCGTTAGTTATTGAAAACAACGTGCCTTGAATGAATTGCCCGCCTTCTATGTAAGCAGAAGACGAATATCTGAAGGTGGTAAGGATTCCGAACGAGAAGCCTTCACAGAGTCGCCCTGGTGAATCGCCAATAGAAACATCATTGCCAATCAGTGATTTAAAGTCCTATTCAGTGGCGGTATTCTGAAGGTATTTGTTTAGAGTTAAAGAAAACTTTCAGCTGTCTGTTATGAATGCAGTGGATCTGATTTTGTCGCTCTGTACCGAGGATATTTCTCGGTTTGTTTATGATTTGACCAGCAACGTAGTTAAAAAGACTAGATTCACTTCTCTTCACAATTACCATTATGGTGAGCTGCCTAACTTCTCAGAATCGGTATTTCAGTAAATAAAAATATTTATCTATTCATTCGAAGAACTTTATTTAAGCAAAGGTGAAAACTGAACTCAGTCGCCAAAATCAGTTGGCTCGGGTGTGGATCGATTTTATTTCATTCACATATTCACAAGCATGGCGTTTATGCCGCGAAGACAATCGACTGTGTTTGTAAAGTTTACACTCTTGCATGTTTGTTATATGTGTGAGTAAATGTTGAAGGTTTCACGTCAGAAAAGCAAATGACATGATCTGAATCATACGAAATGATCTCATTCGGACGTTTTCGTGGAAGTGCAAGCAAAACTTTTATGTTAACCTACATGATTCATTGAATGAAAGTCCGTCAGAACTGTCGTATTCACAGTCTGTCTTTCGGTTTTTATAAACATTATTATCATTTGGGGGAAGGGAAATTTAAACAGCTTTTGGCATAAGTTAAATATACGTGACATCTTACAACTTAAGCAAAATTAACCTTGAATGGTGTAATAGCTCAAGGTTATTCATTGGTAATCCTAGTAAGAAAGATACCCATTTATAAGTCTTCCTCGCCTTTCTTAAACTGAAATGGTTTTATAGATACAGTTTAGTTATTGTTAATGATATATTTAACGGTAGAAATATTTTTCATTTCAGTCTTGAAGCCTGTGACATGATGAACAATTCCACAGTGGAGGCGATAGATGACAGCTTTACGTTCAACACCAGTGCCTCTAGTATTGTGGCCGCATTTTTCGTGGCTGTTTTGATGTTCTTGACGTTAGTAGGAAATATCATGGTGTGCGTTTGTTTTTACTGTTATCGCGACCTCAGAACAATTTGCAATTACTTCATTATCAGTTTAAGTGTAGCTGATATCCTGGTAGCCCTGTTAGCCATGCCGTTCTGGTTGGTGCTACAGGGGTTAGCCAACATCATGGATGACAAATCTAAACATGTGTTTTCGCGCGAGCTGTACCTGTTCTGGTCTAGTGTAGATATCCTGCTCGGTTGTGCCTCCATTATGAATCTTGTAGCTGTGAGTTTTGACCGACATCTTGCCATAACACACCCTTTCTCGTACAGTGAATCAATGACTTCATTTCGCGCTATTGTTATGATCGCTGTGCTGTGGGTCTTCTCTCTCGTACTCTGCGCTCCTCCTGCATTCCTGAACCCAGCTGCTATTTCCTACTACCAAATAGTGGTCGTAGCAGTTAGCTTCGTTATACCTCTACTGATTATGATTGTTATGTACATGAAAATTTACTTGGTCGCGAGAAATCAAGCGCTCCGCATCGGACGAAACTACGCTAAAGACATCAAGGCAACGAAGACCATTGCCATTGTGATTGGCGCGTTTGTCATTTGTTGGATGCCTTTCTTTGTTATAGTTACCGTGTTTGCTATCAAGCCCCGTTATGACATAACTAGTGAGGTTTATAAGGCAATCAAGTGGATGGAATATCTCAACTCCTGCTTAAATCCAATCATCTACACGTGCTTAAATCGAACGTATCGCCGAGCCTTTAAAAGACTTCTGCTTCGTTCAAGCTGCTGTTCAAGGGATGAGACATCTGAGCGTTTGAACTGCACTCACATTACTCAAATGCCCTTGCACAAGACCAAGGCAGGGTCCTCGTGTCACAGCTCCTCGTCAATCTCCGAGAACGGAAATGTTTACATCAAAAGTAATGACTGCGCTGAAAGAGAAGATAAAACACAGGGTTCCCGTGTCTAAACTACTGTTAAAATATTGCGGCTTTTACGGTCATGCCTATATTCACGATCATTCTTCCTCAGTTATGTGTCCACTTGAGTGGAAATGGTCGATTGTCTTCAGAAAATTGAGGAGTACCAGGAGTACGAAATTCACAGAAAACTTAAACATTTGTGTTTATGATCTTGTGACTAAGGCTCAACGGGTGGCCAATAAAACACGGACTATAATAAGTTTTGAGCTTGCAAAAGTCGCCGCCTGGAGTTTAAGCCTGACAGGAAATTGTTCATGAAAATTATTTAAAATGTTTATTGTAATAAGATAAGATTAGTATGACCTATCAAGAGATGAAAAAAATGCTTTCGTAAGGTTGAAAATCAGTCAAGGAGGTCAACGCAAGTACAAGCATAACAAATACATCCCATGTGAATAATAGGCCACGTACACCAAGCGTGATTTTTAAATGTTCAGCAATGCTCACTGCTTTCCACTAAAGGGAGAGACGTCCCTCATTGATGATAGGCGATTATAGAAGCGGTGAATACAAAGTTACACTCCACTTCTTAATGCAAATCACACGCGATGCGGTGTTGTTGTTTTCCGCGTTCCCTTGGTGCTGAATATTGAGGTTAAGTGCTTTCATTATAAAAAGTATATCCCAACTAAAAATAGCCAAAACGCTGTCTCTCTGTCAAAGCTCTAAAAGAGAACAAAAATAACAAAAGTTCTGGGCAATACTGGCCTGTCAATGAATTCCCCAAACCCCTACTACAAACTGCTTGCGGAATGAAAGCACTGCCCCTATTGATTTTGGACTCGAAGTAACGTTCCTAAATAACTGTTAACTATTGTAAGCACTCCATTGACTCCATTTAATGAGTTTCTTTGGTAACACGTTTTGTCATTTTGTAGTGTGAAGTCTACTTCAGTAGTCGTACTATTTGTTTGAAAAATTCACATGCCGTTCAATTTCAAGTAAACTTTGTAGCTTTTAGAGCCTGCATGGAAACGTTTATATCCAAGAACGTTTTGGGAACGTATTAGATATTCTAAATATACTTTTATTTGTAGTGGATATACAATTAGCTATTAATTAGTTCGGTATTCCACCCTGACTGAAAATAATTAAAAAGGACAAAGAAATTAAAAACAGTAGTTTGTTTATATATTCATTGTAGTTATTAATGCAAGCGAATTTGGCTTCAGGAAAAAGATGACCTACAGAAATTAAGCGGAAGTCATCATCAATATCAGGTTTTACCAGAAACTAGCTGGTAAAACGTTAAATAAAGCTGTCAGTTTTCTAGCGGTTTCATACTGTTACCTGAAGCCTAACTGAGTAGTGAACAGTTACAAACGATGACAGGCCTATTCTGCTTTTTGTGAATTCTATCGCACAAGGCGGTAACATAAGCATAAGACAATGTAGGTAATTAAACGACTACGTTCATTATATGTTGACAAAGAATTAACAAGTTAACAGTGGCTCAATTACCAAACGGTTGAATAAATATTTGCCTATATCTGATCTGATAAATAACACAGAACTGAGTTAAACATTTTCTGCTTAGACGTGATTTATATGGCGGGTTTTCCAGCGCAACTTCCTATAATCTTACGAGTTCCACGTTGAAAAGAAGCGCAATTAAAAAAATTACAGGAGTCTGACCTCGTCCTCCCCCTCCCCTCCCCCTCGCCACCCGCAACTTGACTCACTTCCAGTCTGCTTTCCAGAGGTAGGTATGTTTATTTAAAGTTCTTCTGTATCTTCCTTGGATTCAAGGTCAATTTGACAAGGAAGAAAACAGACGCAACGAAAGCGTGTTTCGGCGGTAACCCCTCTACGATTTTTCTGTTTTTTTTTTTTTCTGTTTTTGTTTTCTAAAAAAAATTATGATATTTTGCAATCCAAACAAAGTGCCAACGAAAGACAACATCAACGCTTTTCTTTGGTAAACAACATTTGACGTTTCTGTAAATAAACGGGTCGCCAAATGCAGACGCGTCAATTTAGTTCTGTGTTGAAGGAACTGTTTACTTGACCTAAGACATTCTTTGGTAGTTCAGGATAGTTTGAATTTAGAGGATCGCTCTCGTATCTCAGTTACGTTTCTTCCCCTCACTGTACTTCTGACAAACACTGTTTACACTTAGGATTTTCGACTGTTAGTATGACGTAAGTCTCATTGCTGTTGTTTTTGGGTGCTTTTGCTCACGTACGAAAGTTGTCAACTGTATATTTGAGATGAATCACCGCTAGTGAGGAGCTGAATTTGAATTCTTCGCTCAGGTAGGTGTTGGTGTTATCTTGTCTACAGATAATGAATTGATCCAATTCAAAACATGTTAACACTGTGATACAGGAATATAGTTCCAGCCATGTTTACATTATATATCAATTAATTAGCTGGAAAATAGGCTTGCTAAATTAATAGCTCTTCTTGCCATGAATTAAGTAATCAGTGTGTAAGTGACTTAATGTCTTAAACAAGCAGTAATTACATTCTGAAGTAGATACTCGCCAATCAATACTGGATACAGTAATGCTGTTATATGTATAACTGCATCTTCCATTGGCCTAGTCTTTTACTTAGCGAGGTTTGACCTTCTTTATTTCCGAGACATGGTCTCCTGGTATTTCAATTCCATTTGGCTGAGCCACAGCGCTGTGTATTTGCTTCAGATTTTAGAAGTTAAACATATATGCACTGTCTTTGACTACAAGCTGAACTGTTGGAGGTTCGTCGTCTCATATTTTGATCGGATATCGTCAAGATAAACAAAGTATTTGAAAAGGTATCCAACATATTGCCTGGATACCCTTTTGCATAAAGGACCTGGCAGTCAGCGTTACCACGGAGCCGAGTCACTTCTTGGTTTCGAGGTTCCTGCCATCGCGCAAACAAAGTTTAGCTGAAAGTTTTGGATTTCAGTGGCAACGACTGAAATGCTGTTTCTAAAATATTTCGAACTACTCTCTAATGGCGGTTTACTGAAATTTATGTTGTTGTTGCTCTTTATCAAAACAAAATCGTGTCGTCCAAAATACACGGGAAATCGCACAACTATTTAATCAAACATTGTTACGCGGGGAGATTTCAGTAAAGAGATCCAGTTGACAGGAAACTGCGTGTTTTGACTTGTTTCCTTTCCAAACCAACATCCCTACTACGACAATCAAACTCGTACAACCTTTGTTATTTCAGAAATGCAACTGTAACAAAATTGTTTCTACAGGAAAAAATAATCCAAGTGCTTCCGAGCATCGTACTACTTCAAGGTCAGCACTGCCTTGCTACGCATGTTGTGGAATGTCGTTCTTCTGTTTTTCCAAATTGCCTATGTAAATTAATGAAACCTTATGTGTGAGATGAGATCCAGGTGAGAATATTAGAAGTATATTGAAAAGGGTGCGTTCCTTTGGGATGGTACAAGCATTAGGAGTTTCAGGCTTCCGGTTGGATTGCAATGCATTTTGGGGCGATTGGCCCAGAAAAGTGGGCACCAACTTTAGAAGGTCCGCCATATTGGTCTTCCGTCTCGACGCGGTCGTATTGTTCCTGGCTCGTTTTGTAAGCATATATCTACCCTCTAATCGATCAACTGGGGAAATTAACTCCAGCATAATGCTCTAAAGAAGTAAAACTATTTAAAACAACCATACAATCTTGTCTGACACGACTTTAAAGTAAAAATGAGAAGTCCTGCAAATCGGGAAGCTCTTTGAATTAATTAAACGTAAACAACATTCATCTTATCTGAAATGTCATACTATGTCCTTTAGCGATATTGGATTTGGGCACCGAAATTACGTGCTAAAAGGATGTCCAAGTAGTAAAAAGAGGCTACATAAATGGGCATCATTCCGTTGTGAGCTTCACGCTTGTATTCATAGCACGGTTAATTGTGACTGCAAGCCTCCATTTCAACTATTTCCATTTCCAACGGCACTCAAAAACATAACGGAAGGATAACGTGGACGAGAGCTGTAAAGAGACAGGATTGGAAAGGAAAAATGTGGAAACCCACAAAATCTTCAAGAGTTTGTAGTGAGCATTTCTTACATGGGCAAACAACAAAGGAAAGACATTGCAGTCTTTTGATGTTCATGCAGCAAATAGCTTTCGCAGATCGACAGGAACTTTCAACAAATGAGTCAGGCAGGCCACACTACATATCTCCTGATCACTGCTACTGCTACTGCTACGCATGGGAAATAATGCAGGAACAAGGATTTTGTACAGATACCAGGAAAAATCTTGCAAAACGCAAGGAAAAAGATAAGGAAATAATGCATCCGAGAGAGACAATTAAAGATCTGTCCCAAAACCTAAAACTTGCTGAGTCTAAATTGAAGGAGAATAAGGGTAAAGGCCTAACCTATACTGACTTGAATGACAAATCTGTAAACCTCTTAACAGGCATTCCCACAAAGGTTGCACTCGATAAATTGTATGATATGGGGAAGGACAATGTGAAAAAGCTCAAATACTGGAGCGGCCCTGCAAAATCAAATCGTAAGGGGAGAAATTTTAAAAACGCCCCTCAGAAATGGGTGCTTTAAAGTGCAATACGTTATTGACTGCACAGAGATTTATATAGAAACACTGAGTGATCCAGCGTTGAGAGCAGCAACCTGGTTAGACTATAACAATACAACACTGCTAAAATTCTTGTTTCTGTCACTCCCAATGGTGCCTTCAACTTTGCTTCTGGAGTGACAAAAACTTCAGATTTAACAAGAGAATCCAAATTGTATAACATATTTGGGCCGTATGACGAAGTCATGGCCGACAGACTGTTTACTGTTGCAGAGGATCTGTTGTTGAGAAACGCCAAACTTCATATTCCACCAGAAAAGCGTGGAGTAGAACAATTTACTATCCATAAGAAAAAAACCATGCAAATTTACGATTTTCTGTAGAGCAAGCAATCAGACGTATGAAGACCTTTCGTTTGATCAAACATAAACTTTATACCTATCTGCTGTTTACTTAGCCATATTGATGATATTATTGTTCTCTGTGCAGCCATTTGTGATCTGCATGTGTCGTTATCCAAAGTGTAGATATAGAGGCATGACCATTCAAGAAATTGATTGCTTCTGAGTTTTTTCCTATTGTTTCCCTGAAAGTGGGTTCATTAGAGGAGGCAGTGCTCTGTAGAGTGCTTTATAGAGGTGGGGACATAATGGACCATTTACCAGTTGCTATTTATCTTTTTGGGGGCGAGAGAAGAGTGGATATGAGTGAGGGTTTGGCACACAGGGTGTTATCAGAAGGGACAATCAAGGATAAATAGCAGGACAGCCCATGTGCAAGTTCTCTCACCCCAAAAGCAAGTTAAATAGCAACCGGATGCAAATCAGAGAATTTACAGTACATACTACCAACACCAGGGCCTCATGATGCACTTTAATAAAGCGATATTCTTTGTCTGATTATCACACCATTTATTGCATGTTTTGACTTAAACTCTTACACCACTGAAGGCTCATTATTATCCCATTATTACTGGAATGAAATCAAGGTATTTGTTTTGCTTACAGCTTCTGGGCTGGGGCCAGGAAATTTGTATAGAACCTTGTCAGATGTTTTTCCACCTTGGCGCAATAACAGGCATCAAATCTTACTGTTTCCTCATGGCATCCTTTCTGAGTATACATTATGAAATCGCACCAGTGCCTATTGGTTACAGCCATCTGGCCTTAGACATGTGTAAAATATGGATGTTTTTGCTTCAGTGTTACTTGTCCAAGCTTGTTGCATAAATATGACAAATTATCTGGAGAAGGAGTTTCATTGGCAAGGAACAGGGACACTTAAATTCAAGAACACCTTTACCACAGCTGAACATTCTAACAAAAGATCAGAGGATGTTCCTAGGTACTGTTTACGTTTGTGAATAAAATGAACTCATTCTCGATAGGTTGCAAGTAGTAGGGCTTCAGCAAAGTTAACCTTGTTTCTGCCTTCCCCTTGCCTTCCCCTGCCTTCCTGCATACTAATAAGTGTCTTCCTCCATACTAATGAGCGTCGCTCTAGTTCAATAGCAACAATAGACCCGCCCAAACTTGCCCGATCTCTTTTAACCCTGATTGGTTTATTCCAAACTCTATGATATTTTCAAAATAAAAGCGGGCAGATTTCGAAAGCGCTAACTTTCTTGCAATTGCTTTTTGCTAAGGAAAAAAAATAAAACTTTTCGCTATCTGCCATATTCTTTCAAACATTGCTCAAACATGCAAGTCGAATCAAGCACTAATGTTGTAACTTTATAGCTGAAAGCATTAAAATACAGGAACTTATTTTTTGTGTGGCAACAAAACTGATCCATTTATTCGAAAAACCGCTTGGCTCTGACTGTTCTTTTATTAAGCGGTAGTTCCGTTCACACAACCAAAAGACACACATGACAGAAATTTTAACCGAAAAATGCGTTTTCTTCTATCTCAATACAGAAAACCCCGATACTATCTGACCTCTCAGTTTTGGTGATGAGAGATGTGAGAGAGAAAATAAATTTTTAGCTAACTTTTCTTGTTTTCCGCTCCGTTAGTCACTAATTATTCAAAACTAGTGATCCAAACTGCCCTATAATTGCATACAAACTATCATTCAACTACCTTCTATCATTCAACAACGACAATGGACGGCTTAAGTTGTTTGGAACAATCAATATAAACACGAGACTAATATGAATTACACATAAACTTTATTGCCTTTCTCAGCGAATACAAAGACAATTAAGAAAGAGATTTGAAATGAATAAACGTCAGTCATCCTCTTAATCTTCCAGTGGAGGAAAAATCAATCGTTCTCTTGGAGGATAATGAGTCTTCTTAAAAGTTTCTGAATCAATGTGTTGCACTGCGTGACAATCAGAATGACAACACGTTTCTTGAATCATTATTAGCGAATACAGAAAGATTAAAATACACAATGAATAAAAATCAATCAAGTTTCTCTATACTGCAAAAGCATTTAAACCTTCCCTCGCCGTATATTTTCTAGTAAAGTTATATCAAAGATTTCCCTCCTTTTTTTTTCCTTAGCAAAAAGCAATTGCAAGAAAGTTAGCGCTTTCGAAATCTGCCCGCTTTTATTTTGAAAATATCATAGAGTTTGGAATAAACCAATCAGGGTTAAAAGAGATCGGGCAAGTTTGGGCGGGTCTATTGTTGCTATTGAACTAGAGCGACGCTCATTAGTATGGAGGAAGACACTTATTAGTATGCAGGAAGGCAGGGGAAGGCAAGGGGAAGGCAGAAACAAGGTTAACTTTGCTGAAGCCCTACTACTGTTGCATCAAGCAATCTATATGACTTGCCTTCTTTATATTCATTCAATACTCGCTTGTGAAACTCAATGTCCTTTCCTGGATGGTTAACTATGAGGAAAAATGTGATGTCGCTCAGGTAGACTGGCGGCAATGAAGTCATGTTGTCGCTATCTTTCACCCAGCAATCCTTCAGCCAGGGGATAAGGCACTGAAACTCCGTCCAGCATACATAACCAGTAGATTAACCTTTTCTTTCTCTGTGTGGGCAATTCTTTCCTTATAAGTCGGCTGTACCTCAATACCCATCTCTGATACAGCGAATACTCGGGCAACAAGCTCAGCTTTTGTTCCCGTAACCTTCAGATTCCGCTTACGGCAAAACTCCTTTGAAGCCTCGGTCTTCCATTTTTGTATGAGCAAGTACTTCACAGCTCATGGCAGACCTGTAACGACCTTTCCAAGCATTAACACCTCTTTAGAGCTTTATGCTAGAGTTAATTTCCCCAATTGACCGCCAAGAGGGTAGATATATCCTTGCAAAACGAGCCAGGAACATGACCGCGCCGAGACAGAAAACCAACTTTTCTGGCCAATCGCGCCATAATGCATTGCAATCCAACCGGAAGCCTGAAACCCCTGATGCTTGTATCCAAATCAGGATCAATGAGCCAAGATCACTCGGAGCATGGTGCATCAAAGGAACCGAGGAATCTACTCCGGGAAAGTATTTCTCGATTCCTTTGATGCTCACTAAACGCTGTGAATGAAAAATCCGGGGCTTCTCTCTTGCTATAATCTCCGTTCTCTCTGAGAGAAAACCTGGATTACCTCTGTTGTTATGGGCGTCTTTACTTCATGCGTTGGACATTTTGAATAACTTAGGCGTGCTCGGCTATGATGAGGAATGACAAGTATTTGTCAAAAACGGGTCGACGTGGTATATGAAACTGGGACGATTTTATCGAAGAATTCCAGACTTTCTAAGTTGATCCTAATCCCTCAGTAGTAGAGGAGTTGGGTGATCTAGCACACCACTCCTATACTACTCAAATTCAATTGAATACTATATATTTTTAAATTCAATTGAAAACAAAATGTTTCAAAAAAAATTTCAAATTTTATATAAAACTATATATTTTCAAATTTTATATAAAACTATATATTTTAAAAAATTTCTAATTTTATATAAAACTATATATTTCAAAAATTTACAAATCACATTTCAAAATTTTATGTAAAACTTCATTCTCCTTCTTCACATCTTCTCTTCTTTCTTTAAACGCACTTTCAAATTTTATTTTCTATTTTAACCCATTGACTACCGCAGGTTTTTACATTTTCGGAGTGATTTTCCACCTATAAACGATGAATAGCAATTCGTGACTCTTTATTTGAACTACCAGGGAGAAGTGGTGCTGTCCTAAGGCACTGGAGGCTCAAGGTTTCTGAAAACGTCATTTTGACGTAGCTATTTTTTATCCGTGAAGCGACAACAATGGCCCAAGTTCGGTTTGCTTGTGATTTCTGCTAAATTTACAGCCATTTTTCATCTTTAGCGGCTGCCTGATGAGCATCATTAAGCGTGACGGTAGCTAAGAGTCCACTTTCTCAAAGAATCGAGCAAGGTGATGTACTTTGTTGTTGAATTTGGCTTGTTACTCGACGAACTGGGAATTTGGCCGGTCGAACACTTAGTACCTTTGGGACTCGACTTTTGATGAATTTCTCGACCTACCGCCACATATTTTGGAATTTCTGTGTACTGAAGATGACCACGAGCAGGAAATTTTGGCGGTAGGTCGGAGTGGCTGTAGACTGTAGGCGGTATATGTGAAAGAATTGGGGGAAGGAACGGGCGCTGTCAAAAATTCTCGTTAGTTCCCAGCATGCAATGCGCTCAAGATGTTGAAAATGTCGGGAAGGCCCGAATGCACTGGAACAAAAGGCTGTATCTACGCTCGGGAGAAGAATATGAACAAAAAAAAGTCATTTCTAAGCTAGAAAAAGGACTGAATTTTGTTATGATGGTTGAATTTTGGTTTTTGGACGATGATTTCCCTAAAAAACATGAAGGCAAAAAGGGGCATTTTTGTTGTTTCTCTTTGACGTTAAAAACGGCCAGTGTCGTTCTTGTCCAAACTCAAAAGGCCATATTTGGTAAAAATCGCTACGTTTCTTGCATTTATTGGATATCCAAATTTAAAGGGCATTCCATTTCGTGCTCACAACTAACAGTTAAGGCAATATTCGTGCGATTGAGAAAGTTGCAATGTTTTGAAGCATGGGAGTTTTTTACGGCCGGTTTTGGCCGGCACGGGTGCCAATGGGTTAATAATATAGATGAAGACACTTAAAGAAATAACACTTTATAATAATATGGGAAAAAATGTAGGATCCCAGGCCCTTGGAAAATGTCAAAGCCAAAATGACTTAAAGACAAATGACTTATATAAATTATATAGAATGAAAAATATGAAAATGTCTCAGACCCTTGGAAAAGGTCAAAGCCAAAATGACTTAAGGACAAATGACTTATATAAATTGTACAGAATGAAAAATATGAAAATGTCTCAGACCCTTGGAAAAGGTCAAAGCCAAAATGAATTCCCTCGCCAGACGGTTTGGAATTCAAACGCACATTCAAAAAATTTGATATATACTACTAATAATAATAACATGGAAAATCGAAACAGTTTATTCAAGAAGTTATTAGCAAACTTAAGCCAAATGGATGTTAATGAGATGAAGCAATTAGTGAGTCTCGCTGATGACATCAAAAAACAGAAGCCAATTCCAGCTCCGAGAATGAAAAAACAAATTGAGAAGCCAATTCCGGCACCTCGCAGTGTAAAACAAATGGTAAAAGATTATGAAGATAATATTATTCTACCTCCTATAGAATTTAGGGATAAACCAGTTCCATTACTGAGGACTAAAAAAGTAGTTCAAAAACCAATTCCAGCCCCAAGAATGAAAAAACAAATAGTTCAAAAACCAGTTCCATTACCGAGGACAAAAATAGAGCAAAAAGACAAAGCTCTGAAAGGTTATACCAAATCATTTGCAATTAGTATTAAGAATGACAAAGATCCTCTTATACAACTACAAATGACGAAAATAGCCGCCGCACGCCATTTAGAAAACGTGCTTAAATCCATGAAAGGACTGAAATTTATTGAAACACTAAAGATAACATTCACCAAAATATTAGATGGGGAACTAATAGACGCTACCACTTATTTTAACAGTCCGGCTCAAACAATCATGAATGATCTGGAGATTACTGAATCGCTGCAATTATCAGAACAAAATATATTAAATAAGATTGCAGTTAGGATTTCAGAAGGCAGTGGTTGGACAGTTCAATCAGTTGACAATCATTATCTCAATGTTGTGATATATCAGTCAATGAAAGGCTCTTCATATATTAAACTACCAAAAGAATTAAGAAATAATATGAAGGGATTGATTAACATGAAGAATGATGACAATGAATGCTTCAGATGGTGTCATATCAGACACTTGAATCCACAAGAGAAGAACCCTCAGAGAATTAAAAAATCTGATAAGCAATATATTAATATGTTAGATTATTCTGGAATTGAATTTTCAGTTGCAGTCAAACAATACAATAAAATTGAAAAGCAAAATATGATTAATATTAATGTTTTTGGTTATGAAAACAAACAACCATATCCAATTTATGTTTCAAAAGAAAAGTATGAAGACTGTTTGAATCTTCTATTGATTACAGAAAATGAAAACAAACACTACGTTTTAATCAAAGATTTTAACAGATTCATGCGCAATATAACGAAGCACAATGAAAGAAAACACTTTTGTATGCATTGTTTGCAGTTTTTTAGTTCTGAAAGGGTTTTAACAGATCATAAAGAAAACTGTATCCAAATAAATGGAACTCAAACAATTAAAATGCCAGCAAAAGGTGATAACATATTGAAATTCAATAATTTTCACAAACAGCTGCCAGTACCATTTGTGATCTATTCCGATTTTGAGTCTATTACAGAAAAAGTGTATGGATGCCAACCCAATAATGATAAATCATACACAGAAGCCTACCAGAAGCACACAGACTGTGTCATATAACTGGAAAATACAGAGGTTCAGCGCATCAAGATTGTAATCTCAATTTCAAAATAACTGATAAAATTCCTGTTATATTCCATAATCTCAGAGGTTATGATTCACATTTCATAATGAACGAAATTGGTGAAATTGTTAAGAAGCATAAATATAAAAATAAGAAAGGTGAAGACTGTCAAATGAATATCAATGCAATTCCTAATAATATGGAAAAATACATGGCTTTTATGTTAGGAAATCATTTAACCTTCATTGATAGTTTTCAATTTATGAGTTCAAGTTTAGAAAAATTAGTTTGTAATCTACCAGATGATGCTTTCAAGTATACATCTCAAGTATTCAAAGATGAAAAACTAAAGCTAATGAAACAAAAAGGTGTATATCCATATGACTACATGGACAGTTTTGAAAAATTCAATGAAAAGCTACCATTAAAAGAAGAGTTTTACAGCATATTGAATAATGAACATATTTCTGTCGAAGATTATAAGCATGCTCAAAATGTTTGGAATAAATTTAAATTAAAAAATATGGGTGAGTACCATGATTTGTACTTGAAGTCTGATATTCTTCTATTAGCTGATGTATTCGAAAACTTCAGGAAAACATGTTTGGAATATTACAAGTTAGACCCTTGTCATTGTTTCACATCTCCCGGGCTATCATTTGATTCTATGTTACGGATGACAGGCATCAAACTGGAGTTAATGACAGATATTGATATGTTTCAATTTATTGAAAAAGGTATGCGTGGTGGTATATCATATATTTCCAATCGATTTGGAAAAGCAAACAATAAGTACATGAAAAATCATGATAAAACCAAACCCTCAAAATACATCATGTATCTTGATGCTAATAATTTGTATGGTTGGGCAATGTCACAAAATTTACCAACATGAGGTTTCAAATGGATGACAGAAAAGAAAATCAATAATTTAGACCTTGGTAAATACAAAAATGATTCTAAAAAGGGATTAATCCTTGAGGTTGATCTTAAGTATCCAGAAGAATTACATGATCTTCATAATGATTACCCGCTTGGACCAGAAAAGATTAAAGTATCTGAAAGCATGCTATCAGAATATTGCAAAAACATTGCAAATAAGTATAATATATCAACTGGCTTAGTTCATAAGCTCATCCCAACTTTGAAAAATAAGGAGAAGTATGTTCTTCATTACAGAAATCTTCAACTGTATATGGATCTTGGATTGAAAGTTACAAAAGTTCATAGAGTATTAGAATTCAATCAGTCTCCTTGGTTGAAACAATACATTGATTTCAACACTCAGAAAAGAACTAATGCTAAAAACGTATTTAAAAAAGACGTTTTCAAGCTGATGAACAATTCTGTCTTCGGAAAAACGATGGAAAACATCAGAAAGCGAGTAGATGTTAGATTAGTCACTGATGAAAAAAATTTGTTGAAAATGACATCTAAACCAACATTTGTAAACAGTAAGATATTCAATGAAAATCTGGTGGCTGTACATAAGATCAAAGAACAATTGTTTCTAAATAGACCTTCATATGTGGGAATGTGTATTCTTGATTTAAGTAAGACTCTGATGTATGATTTTCACTACAATTAAATCAAACAAAAATACGGTGATAAAGCAAAACTGCTCTTCACTGATACAGATAGCTTGACTTACGAGATTGAAGCTGATGATGTTTACCGAGATTTTTGGAAAGACAGAAACATGTTTGATAACAGTGACTATCCTGAAGACAATCAGTTTTTCGATAAATCAAACAAAAAAGTGATCGGAAAATTCAAGGATGAAGCTGCTGGAATTCCAATAACTGAATTCATCGGTTTGAGATCAAAGATGTACAGTTATATAAACGATAATCAAAAAGGTGGTAAAACAGCAAAAGGAATAAAAACGTCTGTGATCAAAAAAGATATAACACATGAAAATTACAAAAATGTCTTATTTGAGAATAAACAGATGCATCATACAATGAAAACCATAAGATCTGAAAATCATGTTTTAGGATCATATGAAATCAATAAAGTTTCTCTCAGCTGTTTTGATGACAAAAGATATTTACATAATGATCGAATAAAATCTTATGCTTATGGACATTACAAAATAAATAGCCAGGAATAATAAAATACTATTGGCTACCAAATAGCAAAAACAGTATTATATAAAAATACTGACCTCTTTATTATATATAGGTTAGATAAAGTTAGTTTTTTCCTCTACGTGATAGATATGATTTGCTTTCTTCCATATGTTTGGTTATTTCGTAAATGAAATCTTCAAAACAATTACTCATGATGTATTTACATTTATTTTTTTCATATAACTGCTTCATATTTGTTTGTTTATCTGACACTTGGAATACACCTGTTGGACTTTTAAATTCAAGACACAAAGCATTATGTTTTCTAGTGGGATTCATTAACATCAAATCACATTGTCCGGACATGTACCCCTTATTGTGACTTTTAATTCTCATATCAGAGCTTATTTGATTTTCACCGAGACCAGCAATCATTAAAGCATCTTCATATTTTTTCTGATGAATGATACGATCTTAGTGTGCAAATCATTTTCATTTTCAATCAAAAGCATATTATTGTTCCTATCATTGAACCGTTTGTAATATCCTTGTTTTCTGATTGATGGTAATACTTTTGATGTAACCCAATGTTTAAGTTTTTCAGCTTCTTGTTTTTTGGATGATAATAAAAGTGAACAAATCCTGATTCGTTTATAAAAAAAAACACTTATAAGATTGTTCGACCTGAGGGACCGTTTTGGTCCCCCTGCTATTGACCTGCGGGACCGTTTTGGTCCCCCAGCTATTTGTGATTATTTTGAGGTCTATCAAGATTTTATCATAAGATACAATATGATTTCTGATTGCTCTTTGTGGATTTTTATATTCAAGAATAGTAGCAATGTCTCTACCTCTGAACCATATATAATTTTTATCATCAAGATAACAATCTATTGATACATTTAATTCTTTATTACTATAGAAATATTTTTGCATACACATCATATATTATATATAAGTTAGATTATTTTTCACATATCTTTTGAATCCCTAAATGGTATCCAACTATTGAAATCATCACTATATCCCTTCCATTTTACTAAAGCTTGTTTCGTCTTGTAATCCCTTCGAATGACTTTATCAATACGGAAAACATTTTGTTTGGCTTTTAATAATTCAGGTTCATAAAAACTCCCTTCAATATCTTCACCTCTCAGATCCTTTATTTTATATGTGATTGGATTAGTGTATTGGATCTTATCTATTATGAATAATTCTTCGGTCCAGTTTGGAGTATAACCTTTATCAAAAGTCTTTCTTTTGTATTTACTAATTCGAACCTTATCACCTACTTTAAATTTTGGTTTATGTTGTAATGTTTCCATTTCACCGTATAAATTAAAATGCACTATTCCTTCATTCTTTTTCGTTGAAGCCTCTGTGGGTGTCATCTTTGTACTTGAATGTTTTGTATTGTTGTACTGTTTTAATATTTTAGGTAATATGTCTATGTACTGTGTATTGCCTTGGACAGTGAACTGCTTCCACATTTTGGATTTGATTGTTCGATTCCATCTTTCAACCACAGAGGACTTTTCTTCATTCTCAGTGGAGTACATATGTATCTCATTTTTCTCTAGCAAGTCCTTCAAGTGTTTGTTATAGAACTCTTTTCCTTTGTCAACCCATAGATATTGTGGTTTTCTATCTCTGAAGATGGTTTTGAATGCTTCAGTTACAGTTTCACCCTTTTTATCCTTCAGAGGAACAATCCAACCATATTTACTGAAAACATCGATAACCATTAGAAGATATTTGTAACCTTTATTCCATTTGCTTAATTTTTGCATTTCAACAAGATCAGCAGCCCATATTTCATCAATTTTATTTACAATCACGCGCCGCCGAGTAAAGTTGCGTTTTATGGGTGTATGTAATTCATCTGCTAATTTTTCTTGCCAGTTTTCTTCACTCGACGGCTTTTTCCGTTTTTTGGAATTCCGAGACCTAATTTCTGTTTTGTATTAATCAAGAATCTAGCTGTTTGACCCCATTTTGGCATTTCACCGTATGGTATTTGGTCAAGAGATTTTACCATTGTTCTATCACAATCACCTTTATTTTTTCCCATATCATAACAAATATCATGGTAAGCTGCTATTTCATCCACTTTATTGTAAGGTTGGACATACCATTTTGTGACATCGCCTGTATTTTTATCATACTCTAACTGTTTATCGAGTGGATTATATGGTCCCATGTATTTATAATTTCCAGGAGTCCAACCTGATTTTGGTTTAGGAAGCTTACCAATAGCTTTGTGAATATCAATCCCAGAACCATAATACTTTTTAGCTGTTTTTTGGGCTATATCAATTATACCATGATGCCCCTGAATTGCTTTTCCAAATGCTTTCATAAATTTAGGATTAGTTAAAGGTTTTGGTACTAATACACCTTGAGATATAAATCTTGGATCAAATAAATCTGATAAAGAGCCTCTAGTCATTGAATGAAATTTTTTCGCCCATTTTTGAATATCTTAGGGCTTTGCATACATGATATCCCCAATTAATGAATTTAGTGAACCCCCACGTGTATAATCAATGCCCTTAATGTCTGTTTTATGGGTTTGTCTCTTATCAGCGCGCTTAGGACGTATTTTTGTACTTAAATCAAATAATGCTTTTTTTCCAACTGAACTAATAGCTGGTTTTACAAGGGAAAGTCCCTTATTTACTAAATATTGCTGTGTTTTAGGATCACGTAATGCTTCACTAGCATAATATTTACCAGCTTTCCATGCTTGTGGTAACATAAAATCTTTCATTGCCATTCCCGCTAGATCTAATCCAGTTGTTAAAATGCCCGCCCCTTAAGACGGGCTATTTAGTTTAAAGACTTAGATTTTATAAATTTTGTTTTTGTGATTCCACATTCAGCACAAGTGCATTTCAGCATAATTCGACCATTTTTAGTTATTTCATATCTTTCACTACCTGGAACACATTCAGTAACTTTCTTCTGTTTGATACAATACGATTTCATATAGTAATATATTATATTAAAATTTGAGATATAGACCATCTTCTCGTTCTTCAATATCATTTTTTGGAAATATTTTTATCATTAAACCTCTTTTATTTATTCTGTCTTGAATCATTAATCTAGTAATCTCATACACAAGGACGATATCAAAACCTTCAAGACAATCTTTTTTTACTCTTATTATTATAGTACGATTTTGATTATTATTTATTCTGTCTATTTGTTTTTCACTTAGATTTATCATAGCTTCAACAAGTTTGCTCATTATATATATACATTACATACTCTTGAAATAGTTTATTATAAATTGATTATTAATATCTATTAATAGATCGTCCTTGTGTATGAGATTACTAGATTAATGATTCAAGACAGAATAAATAAAAGAGGTTTAATGATAAAAATATTATCTGAACTAAAGAACTCTGGTATTCTTCGCTATCGTGGATGTCGAGCTGGACGCAGGAAAATTCCTACAATAATTTCGTCTGATGATACCCGTATTGCTTCGACAAGTCTCGCCTCGCTGCGTACTGGTGTCGTAAGAAGCAATTTGATT
>JAEMWC010000084.1:1295000-1312500 GCA_016490735.1 Pachyseris speciosa | reverse complement strand
CGTGAGCCACGTCACCTCGGAATGGACTGGAACTAGTAAACACTGGAAATCTGCAACATTACAAAATGGCGGCTAAAAGACGGTCAGTACTTCTCACTTGTTACAATCTTATAAATGGCAAAACTTTAAAATGGCTTTTTTTGGATTCTCATTTGAAAAAAAATTTTACTCATATATCTTAATCTCGTTTACAGGCGCGAAATTCGTGAAATACTGGAGGTTATGATAGCGGAAGATGACACTAGTGACAGCGACAGCGATATTTCTAGCGACGATGATGACCTCGAGATGCTTTTATTGGCAACAGTTGGACCCAAAAAAGACCTCGGCGCCCTTTTACACTTCGAGGACATCAGTGAAGACAGCTTTGAAAGTTTATTTAGGTAAAGTTTAGCTCCGGTCTCATGTAAAGTTATATAACACTTACGAATTGAAAGATCGCTCGCGGGTAGGGCAAGAACCAGAAATTTCTTACACGTTTCATGTTTCAAACTTCATGAGTGCTTTTTTATTTTTTTAAGGACTCGACGACTACAAAACCGTATTGTGAGTGGAATGGATAGTCTCTTTGTTTCCTTTTCAACTTGATTTATTGCGAAATGCAGTGCAACAAACTTGACTCCGGCCCGTGTTTATATATAAATTAAAAACATTTGTTGGATTGAAATTCGCCGATCGTACACGAAAATCAAAGCATTAGAAAATAGCCATGCATGATCTTTCCGTTTGGACATTGCAGGGTAAATAATGTCCGAGCTGTTTGGTTCGGAGTTAACCATTTTGTTGGAGACCAGGTCTAAACATTGGTGCGGATTTTAGTGGTGTCAATGAGTATTGGAAAATTACATAGTTTATCTTAAATAGGGTCAGGGTTAAGAGAGCTGGGAAGCATACTCCCACTAAAAATTCCAAGGTGCATTATTATTATTATTATTATTATTATTATTATACTTGTTAGGGTATCTTTATTAGTCTTGATATTATGGCAGTATTTTATGAGTGAATGTAAAACTTGCATCTATTTTAAAAGCACTTTGAATCCAAAATGATGTTATTGAAATGGTTGATGGCAGTGACCTTGTCTTTCAGGTTTAGGAAGAATGACTTCACAAGACTTGCTGCTGCCCTACAGCTTCCAGAGACATATGTGTGTAAACAACGGACAGTGTGTTCTGGACTTGAAGGACTGACAATCCTTTTAAGGAGGCTGACATATCCAAACAGATGGTGTGATTTGGTGCACTTGTTTGGAAGGCAGGAAACTGAACTCTGCTTAATATTCAACGAGGTATACTGTTTTTGTTCCTATTACAAGAATTACTACATTGAATACTTTCCTGGGAGATAAGTTGTCATAAGCCCCTTCCTTTTCTCTGAAGTGCTGTAAAGCAAACTTCATTTCCATTGGGGAGCAGGGTTGGTGTAGTGGTGAGAGCACTCGCCTTCCACCAATGTGTCCCGGGTTTGATTCCCGGACTTGGTGTCATAAGTGGGCTGAGTTTGTTGGTTCTCTACTCTGCTCCGAGAGGTTTTTCTCCGGGTACTCCAGTTTTCCCCTCTCCCCAAAAACCAACATTTCATTTGATTTCAGTTCAGTTGATTTAATTTGACTTTATTTGTTTCTGTATTTGCTCAGCCCCAGTGCCTTTGTGCTATAAACAGTACCAAGGGTAAATTTTTGAAGGATTTTAAACATGAAACTTCATCTGCCCTTGTATGACTTACAGGAAATAGTTTTGGTGCACTTCTTTCCGGCAGTTAACTTCTACTCTGTGAGAGAAAAAGGCAAGAAAATCTTACGTACGCGGCAAACGCGAAACAGCTTACTTTCACGTAGAAACGGCAAAGCACAACCGGCAAACGTGAAAAATGGCGGGAAAATCGTGGTCACGTGGTCACTCTTGCCGCTTACGTTTCACGTGAACGTGGTGCTAAATCTCTCTATTGATTGCTTCAACGTACTTCAAAACATCTCTGAATACCCTCGATGGTTCAGTTGATGGTTTATAATGAACCTCCGGATAATCTTCTCCATTTCCAACTTCAAGATGACAACTAGTCATTGTTCTCGGATCAGTTGAAACTGAAAACGTGTTATACAAGAATTTATTAGCTGTCTGAGATTCATTATTTGCGTCGTTGATGATGAATACAAATACATGCCTCGGTTTGTTTATTCCTGTTGAAATACGGAAATTAGCTGTCTGTTGTCTTGTTGAGTTACCTCTCTCAACCATTTCTCTCATGTAAGTCCACTTTCTTGTATCAAGATATTTACCCATGTATAATGACTTTCCATCTGCATTGAAAATAATACGAGGGACAATTAACTGAAATTTGGTGAGTACAACACGACAATCATCTGCAGCCTGCCAAATTAAATTTGCGTCACTTTCAAGTGTCAAGTTTAACTCTATTTTTGAATTAGGCAAAAGTTCATTCCAGAGGCTCTTGAAAAATCCATATCTATTCAATGGTATTTCTGCATTTACAGTACCATTAGCACCATTTAATACTAGTTTACGAGATGCAAATCCTTTGTTATAATTAGCATTATTTGTTCTGTCTTCTGTATTTCTATTTGTGTCAAGATAAAAAAAACTCATTTGTCCCTTGACTGGAAGCAAAACCCTGTGAATATTCTAAAAGTGTTTTTATATTCATCACTTGATTGGCATCTTGACATTCATAAACATCAACACCATTCATTTTTACATTGATCACATTGATAATAGCGAGTGAAGAATTGACTATTCCGTTGGTATCATTAGCGGCCAAATTTCCACCATCTGCAAGCTTCTTTACAATGAAATCAACATTTAAACGAGCATTGAACCAATCGAATGGTGTAGTTTCTCCGCTGTTATCAACAACGAAACGAAAACCCGTTTTCTTCTGATGAGCATTGTTTGCAACTAAAGTATTTAATGCTGTCTCAAGTTCAAAAACAATATCTTCATATCTTTTAATAAATTTTGAGTCACGATAGTTTGACATATACAATTAGGTTATATAAAATTAGGGGGGTTTTATTTTCCCTCCTAGCATCTGACTGAGTCTTTCATTCACTTCATAATCGGTTAATGTTTTAGGTTTAGGATTTTTAGTTTTGGTTAGTTTAGGTTTTTCCTTTCTCTAGCTTAAAAGTTCAATTATTTTGTCACCAGTTTTTTTACCAGTATATTCACCAATTGTTGTAGCTGTTTTTTCAGCTGCTTTTTTTCCAACAGTTTTGATAATGTCAGTCAGGACACCTTCACCATGTTGTTCCTCACTGTATTCTTTATATTCAAATCGTTTCATATACTATATAATTAGATTGATTATAATTCCGTCCCTCTCAAGAATATCTCAATATACCAATCTATCCCGTTTAAGCGAACTGGTGCTCCAGAAGAATCAGTCACGTAAAAATGTATTGAACTGATCGTATGTGTTGACACTGGATTCCATATATATGTGAAAGGTAAAGATCTAACAAGATCTGTAACTGGAATAACAGCAATTGTACTTGTACTGTTACCATCAACGATGCTATCTATCACCTTATCACAATTAATACAAATTTCGTCTACTCCGCGTGTTATATCGGGTAAATTTGTTCCATACTCTGTTTGAGTGACTATTTTTGACTCAAACCCGATAAGTTTTCTGAATTCAAAATTTCTTAGATCCACTTGATAATTTTCATTAAGTTCAATCAAAATACGATATGTTGATAAAATGAAAAACATATTAACACCGTACTTCTTTTTAGCATCATCAGGATAATCAACAACTAAATGTTTATTTTTTCTCATATACTCATGGATGTAACTATTGATATCATCATATGAGTACATGCCATCAACAAAGGTAATTGTTTCCCAGTTTGTACCTTTGTTGTAACTGTATTTAATTTGATTATTCCCATAAGATTGTCTGATATTATACCAACTGTATGTCATATTGATAGTCTTTACAGCGATTTCATATTTCATATCATTCGATAATATGAGAGGAGTATTAAATCTTTTTGTAAAATCATGACTCAAGCTGACGCCTGCCTTGTCTCTGTTTTTACTGTTGAATCGCAATGAGATTTCTGTCATATACTATTAGAGTAGATATTTCATTATTATTTTATTAAGCTCTTCGTTTCGAGGCGCCACGCAGCTCTCGGAACAGTTCACAGGATTGGCTGAGAAAACAATAAACAAACAACAGAAACAATGGACCCTAGCCCTGAAATAACGGAGCTGCGTGGTTATAAGAACCAATGAAATTAGAGGTTACTGAGAGGTGCGTGGCATTTGTTCGTTTCCAACAACACCCAATCTTTTTAATGCGTGTAATATCTTCAGAAACTCATCTCTAACACTTGAACTATTATTCCCAGCGAAAATAGATCCTCCAAGAAGTTGAAGTCTTGAAAGCAAGTCTCCCACATCATTATAATAAACAACACCTGCTCCATATTGGGGTGTTTTTTTTTCTTTTTCTCTGTGTGTAAATACCTTTACCAAGTGTCTTTGAGCCTTCTTCAATAAGATTAATTCTTTTTCGATACTTTTGTAATGTTTTGATGTCTTGTGTTAATTCATATACTTCTTCTTTATTCTTATCTCTCAATTTTTTGCTACTTGATAGTACTCCTTTTTGACGTCCAATTTCTTTGGTTAATTTACCAATATTTGCATCATAGTCGGCAATATTGATAATTCCATTTATATGTTGATTGAATATTTGTGATGGAGAAGGTAATTTGTATTTCATTAATGTTTGAACCTCCTCAGGTGAAAAACCCTTATCAAGATTTGACTTATGAGGTGATTTTATATCAGACATCATTTTTGGTTTATAATCAATTGGAAATTTAGTTGTTTCCGTAGGTTCCGATGTGGGTAATGTATTCAAAAGCATAAGATCTTCAAAACCGGATGTCAATGCTTTTTGATTTTTTTTCAACTGTTCAATAACTTCGTCTTGTTTATCGTCAATAGTTTTTTTTACCTTCATCTGAGCATCAATAGAAGGTTTTAATAATTCCGATGTTGTATCATATGCATCCTGTTTTGCGTTTTCATATGTCTTAATAACCTCACGAACTTCTCTTGTCTTATTTCCAGCTTCAATTCCACTTTGAAGAAGCCTTTTCATTCGTTCAATATCCATATACAATTATATTAGATAAAAACTTATCCTAATCTAAACTACTATTATATGGAAATACCAAATTATGACATTTTTCAGGATTCAAACAAGTCTTTTAGACAGTTATATCCGTATATGCCGAAAGATACATTTAGAATTCTATTAGCCGGTGGATCAGGATCAGGAAAGACTACGCTATTTTTACATGTGATTTTAGAACCCTTAGTTTACTATGATCAAATTCACCTTTATGCAAAAAATTTAGATCAAGATAAGTATCAATATTTACAGCAAGAAATGGATAAAATAAGCAAACAAGTCGGTTATCCCGTTTTAATTTCTAGCAATGATGAAATTTTACCTGTTGAACAAATTCAAGACACTGATTTACAGCGCCTGATCGTATTTGATGATTTTGTAACTGAAACTGATAAAATGAAAAGAGACAAAATCATAAGTTATTTTATACAAGGCAGAAGAAAGAATTGTAGTTGTATGTATCTTTCACAAAGTTTTTATGGTTGTGATAAATCAATAAGATTAAATTGCTCACATTTCTGTCTTTATGATTTTCCATCTTCAAGAGAAAGAAACTTGATATCACAAGAACTTGGAATCGACAAACAAAAGTACATTGAAGCAACTAAAAAACCATATTCTTTCTGTTATGTTGACAAGCCGATGAAAACTGTGAAGAGAAACTTTCATGGAAATATCTAATCTAATATTATATGGGTATATTCAACTTTTTACCAGATGATCATATTGGTCATATAAAAACAGGTTCAGGACAAAGAGGTCCTCCTGGAATTGGATTCAAATTGACTAATGATAATAATTATGATATTCAAAACAAGCGTTTAACTAACGTTGGTGCGCCAGTAAATGACAATGATTCTGCAACACGAGAATATGTAAATGACGCTATTCTGTCAACTGAAGGAGGTAAAATTAATCCATTTGCATTCCTTCTCAAAAACAACTGTAACACAAAATGCAAATAATCTTCAATTAGAAGACTTCAATAAAAGTCCATATAAGATCAACAAAAAATCATTGTCTTTTATAATTCCAGATGAAAGCATTACATCTGATTTTATATTCAATGTATCACAATTAGAAGTTTCAAAGTACACTTTTGTGGTTGAATTTTATACAGAAAATAATCCAGGGCAGGCGACAATTGAAATTGAAATGGGGACATTAAATTTACATATAAGAAAAAGTCCAATACAAAGAGCATTTGTAAAGACATATGTTGTTGATGGTTATCTTAAGAAAATATTCTTCATTGAAAAAACAAGTCAAGCAGCCTCAATGATTAAATTAATAGTTATTTCACCAAACGTATTGAATAATGTGAAACATCATATTATAGTTTATGGTGTCTTTGGGTTTCATAACATTATTTTATCACATGTTCATGATCCCGTTTTTAAAGTGGAGAATGGTAATGTCATTTTTACAGGGAATATTAACATGGAAAATTCTCACAAAATCATTAATATGCCAAACCCGACACAATCACGAGATTTGACCACCAAAGAGTATGTTGATAATGAAACAGCTAATTTCCTTAATAAAAATACCGGTGGTGTAATTTTTGCACCTGTCAGTATGAATAGAAACGATTTATTTGGCTAACCAGATATCCCGAAATTTGGTTATTCAGCTGTGAATAGAAACTATGTAAACAATAATTTTGTGAAAAAGGATGGAAGTATCGTAATGACTGGTTCTCTCAATTTAGGCAATAATAAAATAACAAATGTAGCACATCCAACTGCAAATCAAGATGTTGCCACAAAGTAATATGTAGATCACAATATATCAGGTGTTCAACATTTAGATTTCGTAAAAAAGATGGATCTATTCCAATGATGGGAGATTTGGATATGGGACGGAATATTGTTAAAAACATGAAATATCCCGTTGATATATTAGACGCCACAAATATGAGTTATGTTGATTCACAAATTGCAAGTTGTATAAAAAGGGATGGATCAAATCCCGCAGAAGGTGATCTAAACATGGCTGGATATGCAATTGAAGATCTGAAAGATGTTGATAATAGTACACCAACTAAAAATGCAGTTAATAAAAAATGTGTGGACCAGAGGTTGCAAACCAAACTCGATGTGATTGCTCAACAAGACCTAAACATGAACAACAATGCCATTTCTAATCTTGCCCCAGCAATAAATTTGGATGACGCGATTTCAAAAAGATATACTGATGAATATTTTCTCCGACTAGACGGTTCGACTCCAATGTTTGGAAATTTGTCAATGAGTGGAAATAAAGTGACGAATTTAGCGGACGTGGTGAATGAAACTGATGCAGTGAACTTCAGAGTTTTAAATCGAGCTTCACAAACTATCAGAGCAAACACTTTATTATTGAATGGAACAAACGCGATGACGGCGGATATGAAACTTGGAGGGCATAAAATCATTAACTTAAAAGAAGGAACAAATAAAACAGATGCCGTAAATTTAGATCAATTAGAAAAAAGTCATATTTCATCTGCTTCTCATCCAAAGAATGCTTTCAAATATTTGATGAATGATATCGATGAAGTTAGTACTGAATATGGCTTGAAAGTTAATGGATATATTAATTTACCTCGTTCACCATATATAATTTCAAAAAAAGTCATTGATGTAGACTTGAATAAAGAAGCTAATCATATTTTTAGAGCTAGAATTGATTTAATATGTATACAATAAAAGATGGAAAATACACTTTTATTCTTGAATGGCTATTTCCTGATTATGAAGGAATGAATCTTAGTAGTGTAACATTCAGTGCAACTGGTGGAATTACAATTCATAGAACTGTAGGGAGAAAATTTGATAACAGAAACGAAGATCATTCGAGATATTTGCTATGGATTGAAAAACCTTCAGTAAGTTCACCGCCTGAATATTCATATTGTACGATTCATATTAATGCTAACCCAACTTATCCAAATAAGTACAAAGTTCATTGTGTTGTATATGGTATTGATTTTGAAGCTGTAGACGTTCCATCAAGTGTTTACGACTTCACTGAAGCTTATAAAATCGTGAGTGAAAAAATACAATTACAAACAGATTTAGATTTGAATGGACATGCTTTGATAAATGAATCAAAAAACTTGTTTGATGGTCAAAACGGTGAATTAACAATGCTAAATGATATTAATATGAACACGTTTCTAATAAAAGAGGCTAAACTTGGTGGTGATTTAAATCGAAATGGCCATAGACTTCATAATGGTAGTTTAAAACTATTTCGTTCAAGCGTTACAGGTGTAATTATGGAAACAGCTTTCGATTTAGGTGGTTTTTCTCTTTACCAGCCGAAATTAGGAGGTGATTTAGATTTAGATGGTAATAAAATAATTGGTCAAATACAATATTTAAATTGCTTTGTTAAAGCCAATCAAGGACATAATAAGAATACTTTAAAGCCTGTATTAATTAATGGCGCTGAATATTTAGTTATTAAGAAAATGTATATTATACAAGGAACAAAACCCGGAATGTTATACTTCAAGAAAAAGAATGAAGGCGCTGGATTATTACCATTTCCAGCAACTATTTTTGAACACAGACAATCTTCTATGAGTAGAAACATCACAACGGTTAACGTCAACAAATCATTATCGAGAGGCTATTTCATAATTGATTATTCTCATCCGAATGATAAAGCATTTGACATCACATTTACATTAGAAGTAGTCATGAATTAATATAAATAACTATTATATGATACAAGATATAATCAAATACGTGAGCCATCTTTTCAATGAAACCAAACAACAACATATTGACACTGATGACGCGATATTAAAATCATGCCTGGTATACCAATATTTGTATTTCAAATAAACAATATTTTATATTTACACGATTATGAAATAGGACTTATTGGTCCCGGAAATGGATGCATTACAAGGTTTTTGGAAAGAACACTTGGTTGGATTAATATATTACACTCACATAGTATTATGCATGATGCTTTTGGACGATTCTATGATCGTTATTTATTAGACCGAGGATATTGTTATGCCATATCAGAGAATGCAACATCACGACTAATGAAAAAATCTGCATTGTGTGGTCAGATTTCTGGACTATTTTATTGTATTTGTAAAAGAATTATAATCTAAATTATAAATATAATGAGTCTTAAAAGATCACAATCATTCAAAAGATCGATTAAAAAAAAAGACATTTTTAATTTTAATCACATTTCACCAAACATTGAAGAAGATAAATTAAATCAATTGAAAAAATTGTATAAAACATATCATAAATTATTTATTTGTTATAAATGGAAATATAAAAAATTAAATAGAATAAAATTAACCTTAAATATGGTTTCACTTGGATTAGTTTCGATAGGAACAATTACAGGTTCAATTACTCTCAATCCAATAATCCTTGCATCTATTTCAAGCCCTGGAATTTTAATTCAGGGCTACATGCAGAAATCGGATTTAAATCGAAAAGTTGAAATGCTAAAATTCGCTTTTAAAAACTATGAAAAAATACTTATACAATTAAGATCTTACTTCAGAGGAATAGAATTTGATGAAAAAATCTTAATTTCAGATTTATTTATCATTGATTCAACAATTTCAGATCTCTGTCCAAGTATCATTTCAGTGTCTGAAAAATACGACAAACTCTTTACTTCTTAATTATTTTCTATATTCAATAATATCCTTAATTTCCTTCCTTTTTTCATTAAGAATAAGTTTCCAATAATTTTCATATTCCTGGATCGTTTTCTTATTCTTTTTTATTTCAAAATCTTCATTATAATCCATCAAGTTTAATATTTTTTTTATAATGAATTCAATATTTATCATTCTTTTACGTTTATTATTTATAATTGGTAGAACGATTTCAATTTGTTGGAATATTTTTTCAATGGTAACAATGTCATTATAATTAATATGTATATTGTATTTTTTCATTCAATTTAAAATTTTATTATTAATATAATAGTTGCGGTGGTAAATACTTTTACGTTTGAATTTATACTTATTCTTATGAAAATCAATATATTCAGAAACAAATAGTGGAACAGAGAATTAACTCTGAAGTGTAAATTAAAGTGCTACTTAAACCCATGAATAACCCACTGGGCGTTAGCCCTAGTAAAGGGAAACAGGGAACCACACGAGGCAAAGAAAAAATCTTTTGACCTCGGTGGGAATCGAACCCACGACCTCCGGATTAGATCTACCGTTACTCTGCCGACTGAGCTACAAGGTCACACAGAGAAAGTCGGGGACGATTTTAGATCGTGAATCGCGGCAAAGAGAAAGTAAGGGTACATATGAATGTTGTGCCGCGTAGCACTGGGAACACAAATAGTGGAACAGAGAATTAACTCTGAAGTGTAAATTAAAGTGCTACTTAAACCCATGAATAACCCACTGGGCGTTAGCCCTAGTAAAGGGAAACAGGGAACCACACGAGGCAAAGAAAAAATCTTTTGACCTCGGTGGGAATCGAACCCACGACCTCCGGATTAGATCTACCGTTACTCTGCCGACTGAGCTACAAGGTCACACAGAGAAAGTCGGTTTAAGTAGCACTTTAATTTACACTTCAGAGTTAATTCTCTGTTCCACTATTTGTGTTCCCAGTGCTACGCGGCACAACATTCATATTCAGAAACAGTTTCGCATCCATGAACTTTTCCACAATTTGAACAAATTACATTACAATTATCTTTTATAATATTCTTTTCATCACAACACTGTTCTTCTTTAATGCTTTTAATATTTGAAAGTGCGTTTAAAGAAAGAAGAGAAGATGTGAAGAAGGAGAATGAAGTTTTACATAAAATTTTGAAATGTGATTTGTAAATTTTTGAAATATATAGTTTTATATAAAATTAGAAATTTTTTAAAATATATAGTTTTATATAAAATTTGAAATTTTTTTTGAAACATTTTGTTTTCAATTGAATTTAAAAATATATAGTATTCAATTGAATTTGAGTAGTATAGGAGTGGTGTGCTAGATCACCCAACTCCTATACTACTTCCCTCTTTTACTTTGAGTCAATCGGCCTTCCAAGCAAGTACTCAACCAGCTAAACTCCATTATTCACACGCCGGCACAGGTCAGTTACGTGGAATGCCATTTAACTTTCGATAAAAAAAGGCCAAAGTAGCAGTAAATGAGTCCTGTAATCAAACAGACAGCAAATAGTACTCGTAACTTTGACAGGTAACTGGCCTAAAAGCCGATCAGAGTGCATTCTTTTCTATAACGTTGGTGAATTGTAATCCACAAGGCTTAAATAGGACTTGCACGCATGTGTATACATGAGCTTAATATCCAAACTTCGGTCCAACGCATCCAGAGAGTAATCAAAATTGTTCATGAAATAGCCTAACTCTTATAATAATAATAATAATAATAATAATAATAATAATAATAATAATAATAATAATCATAATCATAATCATAATCATAATAATTTAACCGCGAGGGTTAGAAATACCAAGTTGAGGTCTGGCACGGGATAGCCTCTCTCCAGCTATGGGTCAAATAGCATCTTCACCAATATGAGTAGTAGAAATGTAAGGAATTCATACCGCATCACTCGTCGCGCGGGTCAACAAGGAGCGCGTCCCTCAGTGAGTGGTCAGGCTGAGGTCGAAAAGTTGTCTACTGATCTACCCTCTCAACCTGCAGTGGCAGCCAACCCATCTGAGAGTCTCCTAACAGGTCCTTCCACACCAGAACGGGCAGGTACCAATACAGATAAAAGAAACACCAGACAGAAATGGACACGAGAGGATTACATTGAAGTCATGTTCTGCTATTACAAGGCAAAGGCAGACCCCAGTGAAGGTGTAACAAAAGATACATTCAGAATATGGAGGGAAAGAAACCCAAATTAAAGGCCCAATCTAACAGCCAATGCACTGATGAACCAACGTAGATATATTGAAAAACAACACAAACTAACAGAAATTGAACTAGATAACATTAAGCAACGGATTGAAAATGAATTGAATGAACGCAACAACCAAACAGATAGTGTAGTAGTCGGTGTGTTTGTAGAAGTAGCCAACAATTGTTATGAGGAATCAAATAAAGATGAGGTAGAACCATCACAAAATTCATCTGAGATCGAAGACCTAGTTGAAGAAATTAAGAGGGCAAGAGCTGAATGGGAAAACTTCAGGATGGCAGAGAGGCCACCTCTACCCAAGATACCAGTGAACAGAAAAGCTGAGCTGTTGATCAAACAAGGAATTGGTAATAGCAGAAGAGGCACCCAACCTCAATAACATCAATTTGTTACAATATGTCACTGCGTATGTGATATCTGAAAAGATGGGTAAAACGCCAAAACTCCCAAAGACAAAGAGCAATAAACGGCAACAACCAAAATGGAGGACAAGAATAGAGAATCAGATTAAAATCATGAGAGCTGATCTGTCAGTACTAACGGACGTGGCACAGAAAGGTGAAAGCCAAACGACCTCCAAGAAAAAACAAAGAATTAAAAAGAAATACAAAATAACAACAAATCAAGAACTGCAAACAGTAAGAGAATCCCTTAAAATGAAAATTCAAGCAAAAGCCCAAAGAATCAGTAGATATGTAAAAAGAAGTAAACAATTCAGTCAAAACCAGATGTTTGCAAACGGTAGGAAAAAGTTCTTCAGAAACCTTGGTAAAGACCAGATATCAGTTGAAAAACCACCTAAGAAAGAAGCAACAGAAACATTTTGGCGTAACATCTTGGAGAACGATAGAGAGCACAACCATTCAGCAGAGTGGATAAAGAGGGAGGAGCAGAAATATGCTGATACAGAATGCCAACCATGGGAGGACATAAGCCAAGATGAGTTGCAGACTGTTTTAAAGAAAGCAAGCAACTGGAAGTCACCCGGCCCTGATGCAGTTCCTAACTTCTGGCTAAAGCAACTCACAGCACTACATCAACACCTACTGAATGCATATAACCAAGCAATAGAACACCCAGAAAATCTGCCTGATTGGTTCACTACAACACAAACATATTTACTACCAAAGAACAAAGACACAGAGAACCCCAAAAACTATAGACCAATTGCCTGTTTATCAACATCCTACAAAGTGCTACATCGATTTTAACCGAAAGAAGCTACACCCATATTACAAAGAATGATATATTGCCGGAAGAACAGAGAGGTTGTGTCAGGGATTCATATGGATGCAAAGATCGGCTCCTAATAAATAAAATGATCATAGAAGACTGCAAAAAGAAGAAAAAGAACTTGAGTATGACTTGGATAGACTACAGAAAAGCCTATGATAGTGTTCCTCACAGTTGGATACTGAAGACCTTACAGATGTACAGATTTAATGAAAAACTAATCAAGTTCATGAGAATCTCAATGAGAAACTGGAAAACTACGATGAAGCTATCTTACAATGATGGATGTATCACAACAGATCAGATCAAGATCAAAAGAGGGATCTTTCAAGGAAATTCATTCTCACCTCTGCTATTTTGTCTAGCCCTTGTGCCTTTAACATCAGAGCTCGCTACATCTGGGTATGGTTACAAAATCTTAAACACAAGTGCTCCAATCAGGAATCTGTTTTATATGGATGGTCTAAACTTGTATAGCAAGAACGAGCAAGAACAAGTTGGAGAACTGAAAATAGTGAAACAATTCATTGATGATATTGGTATTGAATTTGGACTTGAGAAATGTGCCAAAGCCATTTTTTTCAAGAAAGGTAAACTGGCCTCAACTGGAAACATAGTAATAGATGATGACACAGAAATACAAGAGTTGGACCAGGAAGGAGTATACCTGGGTGTAGATGAAAGTGATGGTATCCAGCATAGCAAAATGAAAGAGAAGATAAGAAAAGAATATAATAGGAGAGTAAGATTAATCCTAAGAACTGAGCTCAATGGAAGAAACAAAATAGAAGCTATCAATAGTCTTGCAGTCCCAGTTGTGCAATATAGCTTTGGCATCACTGACTGGAAAACCTCAGAACTGAAGAAGATTGACGCAAAAACACGCAAACTATTGAACATGTACAAGATGTTACATCCTAAAGCAGATGTGGAAAGGCTGTACATCCCAAGAAAAGATGGAGGTAGGGGCCTGATTGATGTAGAAACAGCATTCAAAACAGCAACAATAGGGCTTGATCACTATCTAAAGCACAAAGAAGGGCAATATCCAAAGCAGGTGCTTGAACATGAAAGATCTAAAGCCAAAAATTCAATATCCAAGAATGCTACTAAATTTAAAAGGGAAGTAACAATGCCAGAGATTGTGAACAGAGATGATAAATCTGCCTCTGAAAATGATTAAGCCCTGAAACACGTGTTTAAGTCCAAGATGAAGTCAATGAAAGAAGAATAGTGGAAAAACAAAGCATTGCATGGCCAGTATCCAAAGATCCTAGAGAAGCCTCATGTAGGCACAGTCACCACCAACAAATGGTTGTCAAGTAACTTGAAAGGAGAAACAGAGGGACTACTTGTAGCAGCTCAAGACCAGGCAATAAACACCAGAAACTACCAGAAAGTGATATGTAGCCAGCAAGTGGAGAGCAAATGCAGAATGTGTTCGCAACAAGAAGAGACAGTGGACCATATTGTATCTGGATGTGAGGTATTAGCCAAAACAGAGTACATCTCCAGGCACAATAATGCTGCAGCATATCTCCATTGGAGCATCTGTAAAGATCATGATATAGAGACTACAGACAAATGGTACGAACACGAGCCAGAGACCGTGATGCACAATAAAGATAACAACATCACCATCATGTGGGACATGCCAGTCAATACTGATAGAACTATAACAGCGAACAGACCAGACATCATCGTTAAAGATTCAGTGAATTCCACCTGCAAACTGATTGATATGACTGTTCCATCAGATAGAAACATCGCACTGAAGGAATTGAAAGAAAAAGCAAGTACAAAGACCTAGAACTAGAAATACAGAGAATGTGGCATATGAAAACTGTAGTGATCCCTGTGGTTGTTGGTGCGCTTGGTACAGTGAAAAAGGGTATGGTAGAAAACATCAAGAAAGTATCAGAGAGAGCTACTATGACAGAGATTCAAAAGATCTGCATGCTGGGATCTGCGCGAATCCTCAGAAAGGTGCTCAGTGTATGACAGAATGATTGACTTGAGTGACTGACGCTCTAGGTGCATGGTTTGCGCCCGGCGGATGCACAAAAAGAACACCAGCATAGACTGTGATAAAAGAGACAACAATAATAATAATAATAATAATAATAATAATAATAATAATAATAGCCCCAGGCTGGCTGGATAGGGATCCATATGGCAGCCATACGTTTTCACTGTCATAGCAATAATAATAATGATAATGATATATTTATAGACCGCTTTTCTACAATATTCAAAGGCGCTGCTTACACTAATCGAACATAAAAAAATAAATTTAAAACCACTTATAAAATAGCGCATCATAAATTATAAGCTCGAGCACAAAGGAGAGTCTTGATCAGTTGGCGATTAAAAATCTCTACAGTACTACTTAATTTAACATCTTGTGGCAGCTCATTCCAAAGTTCAGGACAGCGACTGAAAAGGCCCGGTTACCATAGGAGTTCAGATTAAATCGAGGTTTAACTAATAAATTCTTAAAAGAGGATCGCGGCTGGGATTGTTTGGTGGAAGGAGTTCTTGTATGTAGGTAGGGGGCTTGTCCGTGAAGGGCTTTGGGCTTAAGAGAACTTTAAATTATATACGAAGGTGAACTGGTAGCCAATGAAGATCTTTGAGACCAGGAGTAATATGGTAGAATCTTGGGGACTGGGTGACAAGACGAGCTGCTGAGTTCTTTACGTACTGTAGTTTTTGAATGAGATAAGAGGGAAGACCGTACAATAGCAAATTACAGTAATCAAGTTCGAAACAATGAGGGCATTAAGATCTTAAGAAGACATTTGAAATGTCGCGTCACATGGCAGCACTCAGCACTGATGGTGCTAATACCGCCCAATGTGTTTTATTACTCGGTTCGAGGAGCGCCCGAGTCTAAAAATGTCGTTCGTTCCTCTTTTTCGTGTTTCATCCGCAAAGCTGACTTCCGGCGTTTCTGCGCAAGCGCTAACGATCAGGCTTCGAAAGAAACCGAACTATCTCTGGAGCTTTTGTTGAACTTGCAGTTTTTCCTGTCTTTTCTCTAGTGATTCGAAGCTTCCAAGGATCAACATGTCTACAGCTGTGGCAAACGGTGTCATATCTAATACACCCAAACCACTAACAAAAGCACACGCCGTTCGCGGTAGACCCGCACGTGTTTCATCCACAAAGCTCACTTCCGCTCATCTTCACGTGTCGCGCACGAGACTTGACTGACTTCCAGTGTAGTTGAGTGACCTTGCACGCCACACTGCACGAAAGATGTTTTCAAAGCTCAAATTCGGTTCTTTTTTAGTGTTTTTCTGCAAGAGATGATTCGATGAGTAATTTTGGAGGTTTCTGTGGCCATATATCGAATCCTAAACCGTTCGATAAGCGTTTTCTTTCTCAAACGCTGAGCATAAATTAAATATTCATCGACGTAAACAATGATTAGTCATTTTGGAATAAATAAGCTATGCTGAGCACATGACGCAGGTTCGAATCGTAGTAGCAGCAACTTTCATGAGCTTTTTTTTTTTCTTCTTTGTTTTTCGTTTCTTTTATTATTGCTTTGTTTATATTGTCTTGTTTGTTTTTATATGATTTATTTCATGTTTTATTCACACAGTATTATTATTGTTATCAGTGGTTGACCTGTAAAGCAATTCGGCAATTTTCAAGGGATATGTGTTGAGAGGGTACAAACAAAAAGACTCCAACATCATGATAAATGCAATGCGTCCGATGTATGGAGGACAGACTTGTCTTTTTCTCTTGTTTCCTGCCAAATTAGGGATACACACTATTTTTGCAGGCCCGAGTTTAGGCTAATTGTAGCCTCTTGTTCCACTATCTCTGTCGTTAGCAGAGATACTTTTGAGATTACTAATTATTTCATGTCACGCAACTTTTCAACAAAGTTAATATAGCTGACGTATTTGAGCGAGCTGTCTGCAAGGCCGGTTCCGGTGTCACAAACGTACACATAGCACTATTGGTCTGTGTATCCCCGTTGCTGCCACTGATATGTGCATCCCCTGCCCCCTCTCTTCCATTATTATTATTATTATTATTATTATTATTATTCAGTAATAATAAACATAAATAATATGGATAACTTTATTTAAGAATATCATGAAGAACTTATTTACAACGACTTTTTGTAAGGATAAATACAGGTAAAAAAACAAATGTGAAGCTAAAATTATCATCATTATTATCA
>JAEMWC010000084.1:1255000-1290000 GCA_016490735.1 Pachyseris speciosa | reverse complement strand
GGACCGGAATTGCGTTCAGGAGCATAGTATTTATTGTTGATCTTGACTCATTTCTTTACAGGCAGAACTCAAAGCTCTTACTGACAGGAGAACTGTCATATACAAATTCCAACCAGTGATATTCGGACAGCCCATTCACTTACGTAAGCTTAGCGGATGGAAGAAATTCTCGCTATTTACACCTTTACAATCTAATTCAAAGGTGACAGACCGCAAATAAATGTTGCTTCTAAAAATATCTGAATGTAATAACTGTTCAACAGTAGGATACCTAAAATGTGTGCAATTCCACAATTGGTTTCGGCTCCATCAAATCCTATACCAATTGCAAAACATTTTAGGAGGAGCCACCCACACTGTGAGCACTGTTATTGGCAGTACACATTAGTGACGAAAACAACGCAAAATAATAGGAGTACGTTAAAAAACGAACCAAGCACATGTGTACTAAATAACGAACTAATCACACGTAAACTAAATAAGCAAAGCATGCGCACATTTAAAGGTAAATTGCGCGGGTATACCTGTATCAAAATGAATGGAATGGAAGCAACATAGATCTCAAATATTGGCGTTAGGATAATATCAAGGATAAAAAATAACAAAGCATACAGCGGTTTCTCTTAATCCTGGATTGCGAATCTCATGTCCCGTAGTGTAGTTCCATACTTCTCAATGATAGCATCTTGGCGTTTCAAGAATTTAGTCCACGATTTACGAAGCAGCGTCGATTTGACGCCTTGGTGAAGGAGACGTGATGAAAGTCCGTGAAGTCTATGCACAACTTCGATGTGCAAATTCTAGCATATCTCACCAATTGAGATATGAAAACACCATAGGCCGGATTGGCGGGAATGTTGCTGTCCATATGAGGAAAACTGACACTGAATCCGAAATGAGAAGTCATCCCTCTCGTCGTAGACGCTGAGATGAAAAGGTGTGTTGTTATCACCATTCTTTATTCTCGTGTCTAGATAACAAACTTCATTTGATGTCAAGGTAGTGTCCTTTAGTTCCAGTTCCGACGGGCAAATGGTGCTGATGTAATTTCCAAAATTCTCATTGTTGACGCTGAATAAATCGTCAATGTAACGAGAAGTGTTGCTAAATTGGACGGCTATGGTTTTATCGCGCTTCATTGTTTACAGCATGAAATCATATTCAAAGGTGTGAAGGAACAGAGCAGCCAACAAAGGTGCGCTGTTAGTGCCCATTGGTATACCAATAACTTGCCGAAAAACTGAGTTTCCGAAGCGACCGTAGATGTTGTCGATAACTGAGAAAGTCAATAGCGAGGCACAGTTCCCTACAAGAGAACTAAGTGTACTTCTTATACTTCCCATCATTAGCCCAGAAAGTGTGGAAATTATTGGTTGCTATGAAACTCTTTCCTCTGGAGTTAAAAACTCTTTCGAGCAGATCATGGAGTTGATGTTTACGTTTGGCGTGTGGAAGGCTAGTATATAGAATGGAAAAGTCCCAAGTAGTCATCTGATTAAGCGAAAGTAGTTTTTCCTCCAAAGTGCGAGTTACGTCCAACGAATTGTTTATAATCCACATACAGTTAACACCAGTTCTTTCCAAAACAGTGTAGCGAAAGCATGTAAACTCGTTACCACTCTCTAGGAGAGTTGTGCGGTTGTAGTGATCGGTCGGTGTAAGGAAATAAACAATTACTTTTATCGCGGGATTTCAACGTTTGTTCAGTGCTTGTCGACTCAGAAATCATTACATTGGTGGCAGCGGTGGGATACTCCAACTAAGTCAGTGAATCCGTTTAAAGCAGATTCTGAACCAGTCAAACCGTTTTTGGTGATCTGAGGTCGGGGATTCTACTTTGCCGAAAAGCGAAACACCATGTGCAACATCTTCCAGAGCATCTGCAAATCCATTCCGCACTGAAATCGACGATTCCATTCACTCCCGGAAACCAGAGCGGACGATAGCCTCTACACCACTCAAGAAGCCGGCTAATTCCCTCAACTCACGATCAGAAGTGGAAATTTTTCTCCTGTGCACAGCTCGACACCACTTGCGAAGTCCAAAAATCCGTTCCGTCGTGAAAGTGACCTTTGTACCTTTGACAAAAGCACAGAACAGACTGCTGAGCGAAAAATCAAGAAGCCGGTCAAGCTGCCGGACGATTTCGATGGCAAGCAACATTTAAAAGAGTACTTGATGCATTTTAATCGCTGTTCGTTCATCAGTGGTTGAAATAATGAAGAAAAAGCGATGTTTTTGACAGCCAGCTTCGAGGGAAGAACAGAAAATTTCTAAGTGGACTGACGGACTCGGAATGCCGGAGCTAGGAGAAAATTGTGGAAACATTGCAACTGCGATTTGGTGCTGAGAAACAAGCGGAGTTACATCAGGCAAGGCTTCTAAATCTGCGGCAACTTGAAGGTGAGAGCTTACAAATGTTGGCCACAGATATTACGAAGATTTAGTTATGGCCGCACAGGAACGCTCTGCTGTGCAACGTTTCACTGATGCGTTGAGTGATAAGGACGATCGATTGTATATTAGCCTCGACTCTGGACCAAGCCTTGTCACTTGCAAGAGAGTTAGACTCCATTCGCCTGATATATAGCAATAATTCTTTCAGACGGGCGGGTAGTAGAGTTCGAGCGTTCGAACGCAAGTGGATGGGCTTTTGGCCAACCAAGGGAACTCGCCAGTATTCGGGAAACGATAACAGGGTGTCCACAATGGCCCAGAAGGATGCCCAGTAAATTGTATGCAAGGGTCTGAAAGTTTTGACCACGTTGATGGCAAGGATGCCAAGACTCAGCATGTGACTTTACGGAGTACCAAATCTCACCCATGTGGACTGTACATTTCGGGTTTTATTGGGCAGTCTAAGATAATTTGGCTGATTGATACCGGAGCTGTGAGAAATAGTCTTTCTTATGGTTGTTACAAGAGATTGCCTGAAGCTTTAAAGTTTTTCTTTGCATAAGAATGGAACCATTACGTATGGTACAGGGGACCTGACTGTTATAATCGGAAGTCAGGATATCAGGTTAAGGAGTATATGCAAAGATTGATATAGTTGAGCAGCAACTTGTCATCAGCGGGGAGAAAACTGACTATTGTGAGAGCTCCAACACCTGACTCTTAGGTGTGTGTGACACGTCGTGTTGTGACAATCGACCTGCATTGTGAGACACTAATACCAGTTCACCTCATCCGGATCTTGAACACCACAGATAAGACACAAATGATTGGTGCTCAAACTGTTGTAGCTGTGGCTAAGCCTGTGACCAGTGTGGCAGAGTTGGAGCTTCCGGACGTTGACTCAGAGTGGGCTTCTAGTGAAGTGCAGCATTCTCATAGGAGCGAGGTATTCAATGGAGACACATTACCAGATCCCCTCAGCGACCTTTGACCTCAGAGCAGGAAAGTTGCAGATCTGCTTCACCGATAGAGATACAGGGACTGCAAAACCCATAAAACAGCGACCTCGACGCACATCACAATCCAAGCATACTGAAATTGAGAGACAAGTGGAAAAACCTATTGGATAGGGGTCTCGTGAAAAAGTCTACTAGTCCGTGGTCTTCTCCGGTGGTACTAGTGACCAAGAAGAATGGAACCTAGCGATTCTGTGTGGACTACAGACAGGTCAATGCAGTCACGGTTTAACATGCCTACCCGCTTCCTCGCATAGATGACGACCTGTTTGCCCTTTCTGGAGCAAGATGGTTCTCAATGTTCTGGGTATTCTCGTTGTGGGTACTTGCAGGTCCCCATGGACCCAGCGAGCAGTGGCGAGGCTGCTTTTGTAACTACCTCTGGCCTTTACCATGCCTGTCATACCTTTTGGTCTGAATTCTTCACCAAGTACTTTTGAGCGATTGATGGAGCTGGTCTTAGTGGGAGCTAAGGTTTGAAACTTGCTTAATTTACTTGGATGATGTAATTGTCTATGGAAGGTCATCTCAAGAAGAACTGAAGCGCTTAAAGGAGGTTTTCAGTCGCTTTGCCTTGGCCGGTCTTAAATTGAAGCAAAGCAAGTGTGTGTTCTTTCAAAGAAGTGTTGCGTACCTGGGTCATATTGTATCAGAAAACGGCATTGAAACTGATCCAGCGAAAGTTCAACGAGTCTGTAAGTGGCCAGTTCCTGAGAATGCAACGGAAGTGAAACGTTTTTTGGGACTTGCAAGTTATTACAGGCGATTTGTGCCCAATTTTGGAAGCGTGGCCAGACCTCTTAACAGGCTTAATAAAGGGAATGTTGAGTTTGCCTGGACATCAGAGTTTCAGTCTTCATTTCACACGTTAAAGAAGCTGTTTTCCACCGCCCCTGTCTTGTCGTACCCCTGATTTTACTGTTGAGTTCATACTGGACACAGACGCTTCCAATCACGGCATCGAGCTGTCCTCAGTCAGGTAAAGTACGGAGTGGAATACCCTATCGCTTTCGCGAGCCGAACCTTGACTAAAGCAGAGAGAAACCATTGCGTCACAAAAGAAAAGAAAGAACTGCTCGCTGTTATAGAATTTGTTAGGCAGTTTCGTCATTATTTGCTAGGACCCAAGTTTCGCATCAGAACCGACCACGCACCGCACCTCTTCGTTCGGTACTGAAACCCAAAGAACCAGAGGCACAGTTAGCAAGATGGATAGAGTTCCTGAGCCCATTTGAATATGAGATCGAATACCGTGAAGGCCAGCGACATCATAATCCGGATGCCATGTCAAGAAGACCATGTGGTGATGGCTGCAAATGGTGTAAGGAATGGAGGAAAGCTGAAAAAATGATCAGTGTTGCTGTTCAGACTGAAGTTTCAATTGCTAAGCCTGATGAGTTTGCTGAGTCCTCTAGTTTTGCAAGATGAGGCAGAATCGTCCTCAGCTACTACTGAACATTGCTCGTCAAGCAATCCACCCGGCCCCTGGTGCAACACAATCAAATTAAAACCAACCTGGACTAAGGATTACCTTCAGGAGCAGCAAGTAGCAGATCCTATCTGAATACAATACTTCAGTTCAAGAAAACGACTGCTGTCCGACCAAAGTGGGAAGACGCGTCTTCCTATGACCAGACCGTGAAGTCACTCTGGACTCAGTGAGATCAAGTGGAAATCCATGGTCGGGTACTATGCAGGAGATGGGAGGAAGGAGATGGTAACAGAGTAAAGTATCTGATTATCCTTCCACGGAAATTGCGAGAGACTGTCCTAAAGGCGCATCATGACCACTCTACTGCTAACCATCGCGGCGTGAACAAGACACTTGGATCAATTAGCGCACGCTATTACTGGCCAGGGTTAACTTCACAAGTTAAGAAATGGGTCAGGATCTGTCATGAGAGGGGGATGAAGCACCGTTTACCGTCCCTGCAGCAGTACATGGTTGGTGCACCAATGGAGCGTCTGGTGATTGACATTTTAGGGCCCTTGCCTCTGACTCCCCGTGGGAACAGATACGTGCTTGTCGTAACTGATTACTTTACAAAGTGGACCGAGAGTTATGCCATACCCAATCAAGAAGCGGCAACAGTGGCTGAAAAGTTAGTGTCTGAATTTGTATGTCGATTTGGAGTCCCTCGTGTGAGTCCAAAGTTATGACCGAAGTGTGTAAGCTCTTGGACATTGAGAAGCTAGAACATCTCCGCTGCATCCACAGTCGGATGGTTTGGTAGAGCGCTTCAATCGCACATTGATCGAGATGCTTCGAGGTAAACTGAAAGCAAGCCAAAAGGACTGGGATCTCCAACTTCAACCCTGTATGATGGCATACAGAAGTTCAGTCCATGAATCTAGGGGTGAAACCCCGAACATGTTGATGCTTGGTCGAGAGATTGAAGTTCCCTTAGATGTGATTACTGAGTCATCTCCAGACGCGCCGCCACTGACGACTGAGTACGCAGTGTCTCTCCAGCAGCGAATAGCCATTATAACATGAAATTCGCTCAATTGATGAATTCACTAGCGCGAGCGTGCTTACATATAGTTATACATGTACGGCCCTGCGTATATAAAGTGATGTCTGCAAATTTCCTTCCCGCCGATAAATTTTGAGTAATTCGGCGACATTTCTCGAAGCTACGGTCGAAATTTGGATAATGAAAGACCAAAAGGAAGATTTTCCAAATTTTTCAGTCGGTTTAGAGTCACTTTTGACACAACAACAAACGTTATGTAACAATCAAGCACAGCCAGACCGGGAGCCGGGGAGCGTTTTGCAACTTTGTCGGAGACAGAAATGCAGCAGATTTTGACGGAAAAACATTCGGCAAACACTAAAAAATCCACTAATTGGGCTTTGGGAGGCTTTGGGAACATTTAAAAGTAATCATTTCACAGTTTATCTACATTTTATTCTATTTTAGGAGTACAAATTAATTTAAAAAACAGTATCGCACTAATTAAAAAAAAATACGAAGCTAATTTACAGATTAGACAAAAACAACCAGTTTTCCTGTTTCCTCCCGGTAAACTTTATAAACTGAGCAAAATGTTATTATTATTATTATTATTATTATTATTATTATTATTATTATTATTATTATTATTATTATTTTCTCCAAGTTTGGTGCACAGCAAAAAAGATACAAACACCGCTAGAAGAAATGTGAAATGGCCAATTTGACACTAACCTTCGCAGATTTTACGCAGAGCCCAGAATAAATCGGGAAATGTGTACAGTAAATTAACACTCCGAGGTTTTAAAGATATCTGAATGCACCTACCTCCACTGAACAAAGGTCTGAAGCTCTCTTCCGAACCAAGTCGAAGATTTAAACGGGTCAAACGAAATGCGACAGTTGTTAGCTTGAAGCGTCAGGAAAAAGAAGACGTAAAACAAACCGGCGATTTGCTGCGGCTAAAATCGTCGCAGGTTCTGGCCTTGAGCAGCCCACTTTCTCTTCGTCTTCTGAGATGTTTACTAAAACTTAAGTATTTTGACTTTATTTGTCTATACATTTCATTGGGCATTTTGACTTTGTTTGCTTACATTTTCACTCAATTCGAAGAGGCGAAGTTTTCTTTGGCAAAATTACGCTTCACTCGTGCTCTCCAAACTTCCCGCGTGCATCCATAACTCGATATACACACGTTAAGCATGAAACAATTCTTAAGTGCTCATGAAGTGGCACGCAGACATCTTGGCAAAGCGGCAGAACGCCAGAAGCGAAATTACGACAAACAGGTGTCCAGCAAACCATTTCGGGTTGGAGACAGTGTCTGGCTCCACAACGTTCGACGAAGGAAGGGAAGGAACCCTAAGTTGGAGAGCCCTTGGGAAGGACCTTACCTAGTGGTGTCTGCGTTGTCCGACGTTACGTATCGAATCCAAAGAAATCGCAGGGCGAAACCTAGGGTGATTCACGCTGATCGTCTCAAGCCGTATCTTCCTGCATTGAAAAGCTGGATTTCAGAGGAAGGAGAGACTGTTATACCTGTTACGTTCCCGGCTGTGAGTGCTGAAAGAAGTGAGCCTGTCATTGCAGACGGCGCGGTGTCAGCTCAACCGAGAGAACGCCAGGGGGTTAGCAGCGTTGCCACGGAGTCTCCAGACTCCAGTCTCGAAGCTACTACGACTATGTTGCAGGATATTGGCTCGGATTCAGAGGACCGCGTGGCTGAAGAAGGTCAAGACAACCTTCCTAGTACAAGTAAAAGCGTCCAGGAGAATTCCAGAAGCCGTCATGGAAGGGAGCGAGGGAAACTACAACGTTATGGGGAACGGGTTTAGCCCTGTCGCCTAATAAAAACACTGAACGCTGAACAGTTGAAATTTTGAAGACTTAATGTTAGGCAGTCTAGTTTCGTAGTGATGACATAACTTTACGGACAATGTTTTGCGAGGAATAGGGCAGGTTCGGCTGCCGTTCAGCAGTTTTACATGTTACATCGCTTGTTTCTTAGGCTCAAGTTCGTTCCATGACACTGGGACAGTGTCCGATAAAGGGAGAGGGTAGTGTAGCGAAAGCATATAAACTCGTTACCAGTCTCTAGGAGACTTGTGCAGTTGTAGTGATCGGTCGGTGTAAGGAAATATACAACTACGTTTATCGCGGTATTTGAACGTTTGCTCAGTGCTTGTCGACTCAGAAATGGAATCATTACAATAGTCTTGCATGCAGTACGAAGTACAGTGACTCTTGACTAGTTTAAGGCACTCAGTAATCAATTTGGAGATCTTAGTTGTGGTGCATGAACGCTAACCTGCAATAAATCTTGCTTTGTATGTTGTCTTGTGGAGTTTTGGTATCCAATATACTAGTGGCAAATTTTTTCTTTCTGTTTCAAGGTGATGTGGAATACGTTTTCCAAGATCGTGGTGTGGGTCCCTATAATCTCATCAACTGTGACATCTTGACTTTCGTATGTAGAATTAATAGTACTACCGGAATTAATGCCAAGTTCTTCCATTAGGGCACGAAGGTAGTAACACTTGCAAACAAAATTATGTTGTTGCCAGCTTTATTCGCAGGCACTAGTACGTACTTATCTTGAAGTTCCGTTAGGTGTGCCATGACATGTCTGTCCTCTAAGGTCTTGTGACTAGAACTATAATTACGACGTGTAGGTTGTTGATTCTATTATGGATGATCAGCTTTAATGTTTCCGACCATTGTTCCAGTGTTGACACATGGCAACCTTTACGTTTACTCCAGTTCTTAGCGTAATCATCTACCGCCTTCATCAATATCTTCTTGTTTAGGTTCCAATCCATGGTATTCTGCACTCTATACTTCGGACCTTTCTCCAGTAGACGTCTAAGTTTTCTATTCTTAACAATGCGTAGGTCTCCAGTAATAACATGGCCGTGAGGTTCATAACGAAAAGTGGAAGACGCGCAGTCACATGATGAAGATGCATTACTATAACCATCGATATTAATGTTATGTAGGGTTTGATTGTAATTAAACACGCTCCTAGAAATGGTATTAGTAAACTTATAACTTACTAGTGGTGGATCCTGTTCCTGAAAATAGATTGGTACTTTAGATTTAACTAGCTCATTTCACATTCCGAAGGTGTTTTTCCAAAGGCAGGTGGAAAACACCTAAATGAATCGCTTTACGACCAAAACGACTTTGATGTTTGCTAACTTCACTTATAGAAATCTAGTTTTACTGAAAACAATATACAATATACACGATGAATTACATGCAGTTTCGCAAGATCGACCTACATGTCCTGCTAAGAGAAACCGCGTAAAGGAAGGCTTCAATAAAACAGCTTGAAATTTGTATCAAGAAACAAGGTTTGATATTATTTTTCGCCTGTTACCATCCTGGTTATAGTGTTACTGCAAGACTTTTGTATCTCACTTAGTCATGGTAACATAGGATGACAAATTACAAACGGATATTTCGGAGAAATACATTTACAAATGATTTTATTTCTACATATGAGCTTTCTGAAGGCGCTTCTGAAGTGGCCAATTTGGTTTAATGCCAGTGCCGTATACTTTGCCAAGCCCCGAAGGCATATCGACAATGATTACTCTCCTTTCAGGGTAGGCTTGTAAACGCTACGAAACGTTTATAAAGTTCCTCATTGGTTAATTAACAAACATTTAGTGAGCCTCAGTTGGTATACGATCTTGCCCTTCTCTTGAATTTTTAATCTAATTCGGCTGCCGCAGAGCACATTAATTATGATCTTTGTGAGAGATGTGTTCAATTATGGGTGTCATATATTGTCTTAACATCCTGCGATCGGTCTTTTTTCTTTTAACCGCAGCTGCAACGGAGAAAATGCAAACGATTTCCACCAGTCTTCATACTGCGGACGTCTTCAAAAGTAAGCTCAAGTAAATAAGTGGCAGAATGATACAAAGTTGCGTCAGTAGGTAAAGTATCTGATGTAATAAAAGAATTTGTGCAAATGAGGGGGCTATCAGCTAAATAGCATCAGGCAGCTGTTGAAGGCAACACAACAAAAATCATTTGCTTACAAGGCACGTTTCACAAATATGATATCACTACAGGGCGGAAAATCGTGTGATGTTCAGACTCTCGTCTTCTAAATTTTTGTTTTTAGAGATTCAAATGGACTTCGAGTACGTTTTAATTTCAAGCTATCTGTAAGTGCATTTGAAAGTTATAGTCATAAAAAATAAATAAAATGTCCCCGAAATACATCTTTCGTGCAAAGTTACACTAACCTTGACCCTCATTAACATGCAAAGAATTCTAAAAAACCTTCATCGTTGTTTTGGAAAATCCCTTGAGTTTTTCAGATATTATATATTGTCAGTTAACAATTCTGGGGCAAAATATATTTTTAAAACTACATTTCGAGAAGGTAACATTATGTCTCGCTCTTTTCATGTTCATAATGTTTGGAATCGTCTTGAAACAAATTTAACTCCGATCTAAATTGAAAAAAAGGAGTTCTCAATTTACGTTTCAATGGATTGTATGTACTGTGCACCTTGGTATTGAGCGTGTCAGTTTAACGCCACCAGTTGAAATTATTGCGGAGCAGTGTTTTATATACAAATTGTACATCAAAAGCTTATTTTAAAACACCAATCCAGAGAAGTTTTCGATCTCAAATTAGTTTAACTCATGATCTTCTTGGGAAATGCCAAATGTGTTTTCTCGAGCTTCATAAAACTCAAATTAAATTTAGGCCTTTTAATTTTGGAAATTTTATTTGGCGACTTAATTTTAGTCTTATAATTTTTTAAAAGCCTTAAATATACTCCCACCTAGAAGAATGGCCGTTGGCACTGGCAGAACAGGTCCCAAAACCTCTAACAGGGCCCGCGGAGCAGTTTTTAAAGTGGGAGGCCGCACCCGCGTTTTCAAGTGAGGGGAGGGGACTAACTCCAAAAATAATTAAAACGCATATAATTCCGTTATATAATTCATAAGCTTTGTCCAGCAGTTAACATATTTTTTATTAACTCAAAAAATCAAGTAATATCCTTTTCTACACTTTTCAACTCAATTCAAGCATTTAGAGAAACGGTTTAGTGACAAAATAAACTTTGTAATCACACTTAACGTATCGTAATCTGTAAACAAAGGTAGAGTAATCATAACTTTGGTTCATTTATTCGCTTACTGTCACAAATTCGGATTCTCTGAATGTACCGAAATTCCTTTTTCGATTGTCGTTACGACCAACAAATTTATTTACCACGTCAGTAAGGCAAAGTTTGCCTGTCCTATCGTTGTGGGTGTTTAGTACTGAACCTTTAGTAACTTGAGTCTTTTCTTTGAGCCTTTCTAGAGTAACTCTTCAAGAGCTACTTTCACAGACAACATAGACAACTTTAAAACGCGCCTTATCTCTAGAAGTTACCCTAAGAAAATGATGGAACAGATACTCTCAGAAGTTAACTATGCTGACAGAAAAACAGCTCTAATACAGAAACGGAGAACGCACAAGAAGCTTCTACCCTTCGTGACGCAATCTCAACCATCCTTACCATGTTTGAAAAACATACTAATGGACAAATGGCATCTAATACAAGAACAACCATTACTCCCTTGATTTCTCATAGAAAAAGAAAATCGCTTAAAGACATGCTTGTTTTACACAATTGGCACACAGCAGGAGCTCGGGAGAGGGGGGGGGGTACTCCCTACAATGGCCTATACGGGGAGGCTCCGCCCGAAAGAGGTACATTTTTCACGCTTCAGGTATATGAAAGGGTAGGGATTGCACGAGTCGAAGTATATGAAAGGGTAGGGAAATCTGTCATTTAGGTATTTAAAAGGGCCTTTCATTAAAATATTTCGAACACACGTACCTTACGACTGTACTGCTTTGATATATTGAACGGTACATGAAAATAACAAGAAGATTTCCTGTGTTAGGTACACAAGAGGGCTTCCATTTATCAATGGAAGGTATACGAAAGGGGTACCTTTTCTTTCAAAAATGGTATATAAAAGGGTAAGGGGTCGGACCTCGGGGCGGAGCCTCCCCATACTCATTTTTTTTAGTAACCCCCCCCCCACCCCCCGAGGAGCAGGAGTCGGGTTGGTCTGTCAACCCCATTTTAATCACCAACAGAAGACTACAACTACGTGTATGAATTGTAAAGATAGTGGTTTTAAAATTTATTCCATCAGACAGGATCCAAAGGAATCAATCATAAATTTGGATGTTTTCCAGCGACCTCCGCCACCTTTAGCCAAGCACTATTATCCCGTGAAAGTACATTTTTAGGATATGTCTTAATTTATTATTTTTTTCACGAAAAGTGGGGGGGGGGGGGGGGGGGGGGGCTGGCCCCCCTGGCCCCTCCCCCTGCGCAGTCCCTGTCTAAGATTTGTTCCCTAATATCAAATGAAGATGAAGGCAACCCTTTTAATTTGAAAATTAGTTTTTGAAAAGTAAACGTTTCTCCAGTTTACCTTTTAGTGACAAAGTAAAAGGGCGTTAATGGGAGATATTATCCAAGGTGGTGGCCACACTGACCCGGCGAAGCGAGGCCAGTACAATAGTGATTGGGGACCAATGTTTCCCAACTTCGAAAAAGATGTTATTACTAGCACATATAATTGTATTTGTAAAGGGATCTCGGACTTTGACGAGCAGTCAGTCTTACAACAGCTCAAATATTGACAGGAAAGTCTTGAACTATTTCGGCGGGAAGAATTGATCCAAATACCCCGCAGAAACCTTGAAATTACATGTTTATACTTCAAGAGTGCGATTCATGAGACAAAGCTCTGTCTGTTCATTTGTTGAAGCGCAAACGTACAAATGCTTTATTCTAAAGAGCGGGCTGGCAATTTAAAGCTCAAACGAGCCACAAATAAAAGTTCATATTATATAAACCGCAAAACCCATAGACGCTGTATCCTTCCGATAGTCAGCTCTAGCAGATATAAGTGCATAAACTCTTGTAAACTGTTGTCATTGTTAACTGAAGCCATGACCAATCTTGAAACACAAAGGCAAGGCAATCTTTGTGAGCATATGCGTAACGACAAACTGTCTTTCCTTTTCAGCTCACCAAACACAATACTACAACAAAACATATTAAATAAAGCAACAATGCAGGTCAAAAGTCCTTGGGACACTTGTCTAACTCATAATAGGTCTCCTTCAGTTTACGTTTGTCACACTTATCGTTATTGTTCTTTGTTTTTGGAGTTTTTCATCAATGGAAACGATCCAAGAAGTTGTTATTTCATGGCTTCATACGCAGTCGTGACCTCAGAGTAACCAATCAGAGAGCGCGGTACACAAGCTGCGAACTCCAACCATTGAAGATTCAGTATTTCAAATTGAAATGCAAGAAAATTCGGAAATCTGTCTTTCATCCCACACACCACACCATCACGCTGAATTTTCTTCTTTCAGATTAATTTACGCAATCAAGTTATTTATATCGATTGTTATCAAAACTGCCCGAGGAAAAACGCCACTCACCGTTTCTCAGTTGTTCTCGAAGAACGCTGGGGGAACACGTTTTATTTTTTTTATAAATACATTCAACCAGGTACAAAGCCAGAACGCGTATAACTATCCTTTGGAATATGCTGTATGCATGGTCAGGAAACTCGTTACTAGTGAGGTCCATATTTCTTGGCGAGATTGAAGACTACTGAACCTTTTTATCGCTCATTTCCATGAAATGTTTTCCAAAACCCGCTTCTTTCGATTTATCCGCTATTCATTTTTTTTTTTTGGAAGATGTAATTTTACAAAGTTTGCCCAATCTACATTTTAAACTCCCAGTTCGCTTAAAAGCTGATAGCAACACCGGAGGCCTCAGTAGAGATTTTAAGATACAACGGCTTAAGTTTATGGTTAATTCCAGATAAGTATGAATTTTCTTAACCCCATATTTACTCGTGAGAAAGACGAGGTAGAATCGCTGTCGGCATTCACCCTCATAGCCACATTAATCTGAGTTGAAAGGCATACAAGCAACACTACTGAGATTGTATAAATTCCATTCTTATCTGGAAGTTCAATTATACTCGGGGTGAATAAAATATATCATGAACACTTTAACTTGCATTAAGGAAATTCAGCTAAGATAACATCGAATATGCTTAAACAACGTTTTTTTAAAAGATTTATTTTTTATCGCAATGTAAACAGACCAAACAGTGTTACAACGGTGTACACGGAATAACTACAAAGTTTTTGCAAGCACGAGTATCTTATGAAACAGTCGATCATAAAGCTGAGATCCACATAATGTTCAGAACATAACTTATATAATGTTGCTTAGCAGCTAATTCCACAGGTCATGAAAAGAAAGACTGCATTAGCAACTGATCGCGGTACGCTGATATGATCTGCTTTCCCAAGAAAACATTGCAAAGATAATCTACAAAACTTAATCCAAGTTTTTGTTACAAGGGTAGGCTGTATGCCGCTGGGCTTGACAACATAGCTAATGTTTTTTCGCTAATGTTCCGTTAACGCCTAATCTTTCGTTAAAAGCATTTAAATTCTTTCCTCGCAACCGAGTCTCAAAAAGTTATGGCCGACAGAAACGATACCAGTTAAAAACTCACACTACAAAAGTACCAATTAAAAATTAAAGTAAATACAAAATTCAATTCGTGCCGTAGTTGCGTTTAATATATTAAAGTTAAACCAGTGAGCATTGGACGGATGAAAACAATATCGAGTCAATTTAAGATTTTAAACAAATGACATAATTTCCTACACCTTACTGTGTATTTTAATGACGTCCTAATATTGTGCTCTAGAGTACAAAGATGTCCAACTGTGAAATACTAGAATGTAGCGCCAAAAGAAACTAAATGATGTACTAATTCCTAGGTGACAAGTTGCATGGAACATCGCTATCAAAATGTACACCTTTAAAGATTTTTCTTTATTTTTGATAAATAGTATTCGCTGTTCTTTTGTTGTACCCATTTTCACCCTATTACGTTTCTCTAACTTTTGTGCTTGGATAATCCATCGCCTTTAAATCTCTATTAATGGCAGGATATCACCGTAAAAGCGTTCTCTGTTGCGTTGTCAGTACAATGTTACTTAGAAAGTAATGTTTTCGCGGCATAAGCCCCGCTTTCCGACACAGACATTCATTGGCTGGTAAAAGTAGTTCATTTCCGAGGGCTCTCGTTCACAAAAGCACTCGCACATACACTATTCAGCAGGAAATAATGAACTTTATCCCCCACCTGCTCGCTGATGTTTTCGGCGATGTTTATCACATGTATATCTGTGTCATAATAAAAGCGGTTTGCACGCTTCCACTGCTGCCCTGATAAGTGAATACAGGTACAACTTACTTCCTCTTGGCCAATGCGCTGCCCAATTCCAGTCAAGGTAGGTTATCTTTTCCGAGGTGTATCAGATCACAGAATAAAATGAAACTCTTAGGGAAAGCGCAAAATGATGCAACTGTCTGATATGCAACAGTATAAAATAATTTATAATGCGTGCATTTGAAACATTTGCTTCGACAGTGAGGTGATCAAGGCAGGGGTTTTGTCATCAGGATAAAATTCCTCAGTGTTCGTCTCGAAGGTCAGTTACCAAGCCAGCCTAAGGTACGGGTCAGCTATTGAAATCATTAACTTTTATGCCGTATGATGGCGAATTTCGCTTTGAGAACGGCGGCCAACACACCGCAATAACCTTACCAAAGCGAGCTGGATTGGCTTTTCGTAAAAACAAGACAACCTCATAGCTAGTATTGATTCTTCGCGTTTAAGATGGTGTTATTCATCATATTTTAGTTGTGTTCGCATTTTTTTTCGGTTTATTCTTTCCATCACTTAAGGGTTATTTTCGAACTGAATCAAATGGAATTTAATTGATGACCAAATTCAAATTAAACTTTTGTGCTCTTCTTTTCTCCTAAAGCAGCCAACTTTTGCGGAGTAAGAACCCCCATTTTATAAACCGATTACCAAATTAAGTGTGCGTTGCAGTTTGTGCTCTACGCAGTAAATAATACAGTCGAGTATGTTTGATTTCTACGTTATAAGAAGCAACAGTAACGAGTAATCTTAATATTTCTCGTAGTTGCTGTTCGTGTTGAAATTTTAATAGTTTAAATTAGAAAGTGTTTGTTTCGCAGAATGGTTTCCGCCATGACTTGTTTGTTTCTGTTTCTGTGCCTCTTACACACGCGCAAAAAAAACGAAACAAAGATAATAATTGTGCAACTAAACCCCTGCGAGTGATTAGCCTGCTCAAACCGCCGCTAAAGATGTTTTTATGCCATTTATTCCAACTAAATAATTAAATAATTAAAAAACCCCAAATTGTGTCAACGTTAATCATGCAAACTGCGAACGATTTAACAAAAAATGTTGATACTTGGGAAAGTTTAATATTCTTAACGCATAGCAGCTAATTAACAAGGTCGATTTCCACATTAATCATTTAATTGTACCATTTGGCTCTTAGAAATTTTGTTCTCTACAAATAATATAACGTTTGATTTTATGTTATATATTATCTGCTCAACTCAAAAACCGCATTTAACAGGCCATCAAAATATAGCGCACTAATGCACATGTCATCGGCTTCCCCGTGGGGTCGACCCCCGGGCCAACCAGAGAGATATGTGGGGGAATACAAGGAGATGCATGGGATTTTTTACACGAGGGTAGGGGAAAATCTTGATATTGTTTTACGATCAAAGATTAGGGGGTGGGGGAATTCACAAGTTTGAAAAGGATGCCACCGGGATTTTCAGCTGAGAGACACCTCACCCAGGGGACCTTGTCTTAAGAGATTCTCCGACCCACCGGGAAAATTCCACAAGTTTGCTTGACTGATTTTACAATCCCCCTGGTTAGCCCGGGGGTCGACCCCACGGGGAAGCCGATGACATGTGCATAACCAAAAGTGCCCAAACGTTTAATCTTTGTTTATTGAAACTTGTTATGTCTGTGACCCAACTTTTTGGTTGAAGTAATATTTTTCTCCACAGGCGGCTTAGACTAATTTATTTTTCAAACGTAATTCAGTTTGACATCCAATTTTGTTCTGTGTTACTCGACTGAAGTAAATTAACCACACTGATATCTAGAACGGAGTGTTTCATATCGCCAACGAAGCCAACAAACTGTCCGTATCATTACTTATTATTAAAAATAATGGCAAAGCTGTTACATTTATTTATTTTTTCGTGGGAGATATTAAAACGAATATGTTAGTAAATAATGGAGTAACTCCGTGTGACGTCCGGTATCAAATAAGCAATTCGATTTTGTGAACGGCGGCAATTAATTAAAAATTGAAGAGTATTTTTTAAAACAGCTTTTGACGGACCCATTAGAAAACGTTTTTAACTGGCATTTACTTGAATTCTGAGCGGAACAATTTATACAATAAATACAATTTACACGTAAAAAAAATGGTTTTTTTTTGTTCTGTTTTTCTGTGTCCTGATCAAGCAAGCCTGTCTTGAGTTCGCGAGTTTTGCCAAACATGCATGTAAGATAAAGTGCCGATCTAGGGAAAGGAAACGGAGATGTCGCTTTCGAAATGGTCGAGAAAAACACATTTTTACAACCTAGCAATTTTTACTTTTCACACGGAACACAGAAGCACTGAAAACGTAGGTCTTTCGCCGGGTGCGATTGTAGCCTATCCACTCAAGCGGTTCCGCTTACTCGGCTTTAGCTTTATTTTGGCTGCCACAATACCTATTATTACATCGCTGGGCGGTGTAGGTTGCAAGTGTGAAATCCAAGAAAACTATGATACAAAGAAACAACTACTTCACCAGTCCAACCTACCCATGAAAACATCTGCGGCACTATAATGTGAGTTGTCAGTTTGAAAGTTTATAAAATGCGAACATCAATTCGTTTTCAACTATAATAACATAAAGACATAATACTGCTAGGGGGCGGTACAAATAATCAAAGGGAGCTACGACTGAACTTACATGTGAAAAAGGTACTATAACATCTTAATTACACATGTTATATTATTAAGTGCCCCTGGATACGAGCAAATATACCCTCGGATTGGTTCCCTTTGATAAGCTAACAGCTCCTGCAACCCTCTGATTAATGTTCGCGTGCTCTCATTGGCCATACATACCACGTATCTCAAAAGACATCTCCCGAAACCATTTTATTTTGTATTAAATTGAACGAACAAAGTCACATTTTCAGGTCCACCGCAGCGGTGAGGGTAAAAGGAGGACTGAGTTTGCGGAATGGCATGTGGCATGACTTGCGGAATGGCATAATTATGCGGAATGTAATATATGCAGAATGGCCAGAAGAAATTAATTCAACTTAACAGAGTTAATTATTCTACAGCCTAACACAGTGACAAATTGCAAGCTAGTTGCCGAACTCGGTCACAACGAAATGTTGAAGACAAATTTGTCAGAATTTCACCGAGAAATATTTCAGTTTTGAGCACTTCTCTCCACGGGGCTTGCTTTGATATAAATATTTTACAAATGAATCCTTGAGGTGATTAAATTTCTCTTGAGTTTGACTTGACCGGCCTTCGGGCGCCATGAGGAGAAACATTTCAAAATTAAGCACCACTCTCTACCGGTCTTGCTTTGGTATAAACATTACTCTTGAGGAGGGTAAGTCTGTTCGCGAATGACATTTGCTGCGCAATTGTGGTCCCGGTTTGTTGTATTTACGAAAGGTTCGGCTGTGATCAAACGAGCTTTCAATTTTTTTGCCATCTTCAGCAACTTGTCAATTTCACGGCGCGGTGTATGTCAAACTATATATTAAATATTCATTTGGCCGGTTTGAAAAGGCTTAAATAAAATTTTATTTTACCGGGGCAGAAGCGTATATGCTTCTGACCGGGGTTGATTGTAAGCGATTTAGGAACGGAGCCTCGTAGAGCTTATATTATGGTTTTCAGAACTTTACAAGAGTTTCACTTCGGTCGCACTGCTCTGCTCTTTAATATTTATATGATATAAATAATTGAACTCGGTGCTCGCGTTGTCGCCTCGTCGAAGAGCGAAAAATGAAGAAAATATAATTCCCGAACTGACTAATCCTATGAAAGCAAATCCAACAGCTGACTCAAGAGAAATTTAATCACCTCAAGGGTAGGTCCATTTGTAAAATATTTAAATCAAAGCAAGCCCCGTGGAGATGTACCGAGCTTGTGGGGTACAGTCACACTCACGAAAGATTTCTTTTCGTCACTTCGATTCAATTCATTTATTCTCACTACCTGATTTTACAGTTCTCGTTTCAACCAAAAACAGACTGTCAAAAAACTCCTGAATGTAACGCAATCACAAGAGTTTCGATCAGAGGGCAGTACTCAACACTGAAATATTTCTCGGTCAAATTCTGACCAATTTGTTTTCAATATTTTGTTGTGACCTAGTTCGGCAACTAGCTTGCGATTATTCACTGTCAGTTAGGCTGTCAGACACGATCAATAATCGCGTGTTCCAAGATTAATAACTGTAGAATTATTAACTACAGCAATGAAAGGGCGCGCTTTCAGTTAATTCATTTCTTTGAGTGAATCTGCAGATATCATATTCTACATAATTATGCCATTCCGCAAGTCATGCCACATGCCATTCCGCAAACTCATTCCGTCTTTTACCCTCACCGCCACCGCAGTATTCATGAAATCAGATCAATGATTGAACGCGCAGTTGTTGTCAACTGTTGTCAATCCCGCCATACCATAACATAAAGTCCGTTGTAGAAATCAGTTGGAGAGCCAACATTAGAAAATTGGATGATATCCTTCGTTAAAAACTTGTTTACTCGGCTCATGCAGTCTGGAATAATAGGGTTCGAAGCTCCGAGCTCCCTTTATCGTGTTTTTATAGTTTTCAAGGTGTCATTCTCGAGACAAACGTTAAACGCGAATTAATAGCGACTCTGACGTCAATAAATTCAGTTTCCTGCTGAAATATTCCATCGCGATTTCATCATAAATGCGGGTTATTTACACAAAAACAGAACATGACCTAAACAAGGTACAAACACCTCCAATAAATGAAATCGCCCCAAGCTGAGCTTTGTATATTTTTGTACTCAGTCCATTATTCTCAAATGCAATATTACCAAACAACACATAGTGTTGCCTGCTTGCCTGCTTTTCTTATAATATTTGGCGAATCTTCAGTTTTACAAGATAACCTTTCTTAGAGCTTCCAAAATGTGTATAAAATACGAAAATCGAATAAAAATGGCAAATTTCAAAAGAGCTAATAAATAGAAATAGGTAATCCGTGGTATATGGTTAAGTGTGTGGCATATTTGGCTTTCATCATGATTAATTTTATTGGAAGGTACAAAGTTGCATCACGTAATGTTAACAAGCAAAATGAATCTTTCATAACTGCTTCTGTCCAGAAAATGATGTTATTCATGACATTAAATTCAACCATAAATTTCCTTGCATATCATAACCTGCCATAGGTCGCGACAAACCACACCACAGAAATAGCCTGAAGTTATCACGTACCATGATTACGAGTGTTGAGTGTGTGAAGAGATGAAAATGAACGAAAAACTGAAAAACACACCATCTGGAGAATTAAAGATGCTGCATAGCCATTGATGCATCTATAAATACCGAATAGTTTTAAGGTGGTCGTCATCGGCTGCCTTGCCGATGAGCGCGTACTGTAAAGTGGAGTAAAATCTTAAAGAATCTTTTAAGTGTTCCATTTAAATGATGACTTCGACTGTTGTTAACTGCAATGTGATAAAAGAAGCTTTCGTTTTGGATCCATTGAATGCCATGGACAACTGTCAAAGAAGAGGCATCTTACAAGTGATCAAATTAAAAAAGGTCGCAGCTCGAAGTAAACAGGAAGATGCAACTTGTCTGCACAAACCTTGAAATACTTGTGTGCATGAGAAATTTTCACAGTAAAATTGAGGTCAAACGGTTATCACCGCCACGTTCTATTTACGACGGAATTAAATTACCCATCTTATCGTTAAAAGCATGCGTTTGTTCGCTGTAACTTTAGAAGTGTGATGATATTTTATTAGCGTGAGAAGCTCTCAAAAACTCAAAACTGGGAGGCTTCTAAAATCAGGTAGGGTTATATTTTATTCACTTTGCTAGCCGTGTATTGACTTATAAACTTTTCCTATTTAAGTTGTGCCGAGTCTGTCCGTGACCTGGGAAAACATCGCTTCCTGATGGACTGATTCGCTTCTAGTCTTTATATTTGACACATTACGCCTACTACTCGCTCTCTGGGCGCTTTTATATTAAGTTTGTACTTTATAAACACCATCAAGAGCCCCTAAAATGTTCATTCGATGGTTTTTTTAAAGGGACACTGCCTGACAGTCATTAGCGGAAATTGTAGAAGTTCTACTTTTCGGAAAACTAGTTTTGGACAAATGGCAGTATCTTGTATTTATCTGACACACGGCGTCGGGAGTTTTCGGTCTTTATAACAATGGGTTTTTAACCCTGTACTCCTTCAGCTAGCCTTGCGGTGTTTCTAACTCTCGACACTGAAGTGGACAAAGTCCCTAACCGTGAAAATAATAATTATTAAATGAATACTCTTCAGCCATACTCGTCAGGGGTGTTGTTTGTATTACGGTGTTTAAAAATGCCGCAGCTCTTTCTAGTCTGGAGTCAGAGCACACTGATGGTGAACATCTTAAAACTGCAAATGCGCTAATTGCATTGCATGTCATGGCTTCTGGTAGGTTGACTGCAAGAGGAACAGCTGTTTGTTATTGTTTATAGGTCGGCATTGTAGACCTTCGTCACCATCTCCTCAGTGCGTGACCTATGGGGTTAGGACGTTAAAATTACCTCCCACAATGGTATCTTAAAACGAACACCCAGACATGCAGATCATATCACTGATTATTATGTTTAATTCATTTTTTTGGTATAACGTATAACGTTGATTAGCTGTCATGTCCTATCCTTTTGTTGGCTCAGAGGCTATACACGTTGCTTATTTCGGCTGAATTACTCCACAACTCTGAGTCGCTCAGGTCTTGGGAGGTTTTTATTACGACGCTCGATACAAGTCTGTAATGCGACACTAAGTTTCGTGTTTGTTTTGCGGTTTAAAACAAAACGACGAACGAAACCTAAGAGCTAAATGATAGAGATGATTTCAACACTTGGGAAAAGGATCCTAATGAAAAAACACATATTTTTCTCTGTAAACAATTCTTAAGCGTAAACAAACAATGTCCAAATGTTGTAACCAGAAATGAACTCGGTAGACTTTTTTTAGGGTCTTGAGGTTGGGGGGGGGGGGGGGGGGAGGGGGGGTGATTTTGAAAAAAAAATTCCTGCAAGCGCTTGTCGGAAGAAAAAAATTGCATGCAGCACAAATGTAATAGAGAAAAAAAAATACAGCACGAAGGGAAAAAAAAATATCCTGCCCGCCATGTTGCTAGAAAAGAAATTCTTGCCGACCAGTTTTCATCCCCCCCTTCAAGAGTTCAATGGTCGGCCCCTTAATGCTTAATATAGACAGTAACATTTTAAAATTCTGGATTCATTTACAAAACTTACCAGATAATAATATTGCAAAACAATGTTTACAACTTTCAATAGATATGGCTGAGAAAAATCAATCGGGGATCTCGCAAAAAGTTAAAATTCGATGTGATAAAATAATATAATTCAAACTCCATGATTTTGAATGAAAACAATAGTAAAGTTTTCATCTCTCATGTCGCTGAAAACATATCCAAAGCTTTAATTAAGCATCACTTATCACTCCTGAACTCAAACAGAAAACTTAATTTTTATACCACTTTTAAAACAGACACCAAAAAAGCTGAATTCTTAAATAGCATCACAAATCCCCTCCTCAGGTCTGCTATCAACAAATTTCGACTCTACATCGACATCGACTTTACATTGAAACAGGGAGATACACTGTACCCAAGACACCCGAACACTTAAGAATCTGCACCCTGTGCCAGTCCAATGAAATTGAAAATGAATGTCACGTCATGTTTTCTTGCTCATTTTATATTACGTTTCGCTCCAAATTTTATGATGCAGTTATTGAAAAATATAGTTTCTTTAAGGATATAGATATCAATTCTAAAATTGTGTTTCTTTTTAGCAATATTGACGCCTTTATTTGTAGATCAGTTGCTGCCTTTGTTTATGACATCACAAATTATAGAAATACACTGCTATTTCGAAATTAGTCTTTATTAGAAATTTATACTTGTAATAGGTAATGCCATGTATATATATGTGGAAGTACCGAAATAAATTGTTGTTGTTGTACAACTTGCAGTATAACTGCATCTTGGGTCGTTCGGTTTGACCATCAGCCTACTGGCCTTTTGACTGAAATAATTATGGCTTTAGTAAATGAGAGACAAATTATTTACCCAATTTCAAGTGAAATATTGATACAACGGAATGCCAGCTACCCTGAGTCGGATCCATTATTGCCTGATCGTTTAAGGTGGCTGGTACCAGTTTTCAGCTTTTTCATGACATAAACTTTTAGAAAAAAGAACATAAAGGCAAACCGAGGCCGTAAGAAAACTTTTGCAAGATTAAATTATACATGTAGTTGTTGACCAAAAATAACTATTACTACGTCATCAGCTGTTACCATGGCAACGGTGCTTGAGGGTTATTTAGAGCTGCATTTAAACTTCTGGCATTTATAATTTGAAAACTAACTCGGTGATCCCCTTTTTTTCACGTGATTACTATTGACATTTGAAAAGAAAACTGCGAAATGTTTTTTACAAATTTTCTATCAAGCGGATTTTTATAAACGCCAGAAAATTTATGAGTACAGTCAACTCTCTCGTAAGCGGACACCCTAGGGAATTGGAAAAAGTGTCCGTTAGTAGAGCTGTCCGCTTACGAGAATTATTCCCATAAGCGGGCACCCAACTGAAAAATATGGTGGATGTCCGCTTATGTGAGAGTTAATTAGCGGGTGTCAATGACATGTTTTATTGGATAGCCCAAAATAGAAACTGAACTCTTTATTGATGTCAAATGGAAAGAAAGAAATATATAGTATACATTGTACATTGTTTTTACGTCGGACTGTTGTTTTAATTTGTTTTCGTTTGACAGCTTTCTTTCCCGCGGACCAATGGAGATTTGACAAAAACGATCCCACTGTTTTGTTGCTCTGTCGAATGTCATATTTTTGTTGATTAATTGCAAATTAAAGACAAATTCCATTGCCGAGAGTCAAATATTATACATGGGGTGTCCGCTTACGAGAGGGTGTAAACAAAAGAAAAATCAATTTTTTTCATTTTCAAAAGTGTCCGCGTCCGCTTATGAGAGAGTGTCCGCTTATGTAAATACAGAGTTTGACTGGGAGGTAAAAAGGGGAATTGAAAAAAGTGTCCTTAAGTAGAGCTGTCCGCTTACGAGAGTGTCCGTTAGCGGAGAGTTGACTGTAGTGTAAAATTTCTCTGATAGAATTTTCTTGAATTTTGTGTGATGTTTAACTCTTTCTCTACCGGTCGATTTGGTGGCCTTTTTTGCAAGAGGGTAGGAGGTCAAATCGACCTGGCTACTCCATATGAGGGGTTACCACGGCGATTTCGCTGTCCATAACACCGAAGGCTCTATCTTTGTTGTCACGCTTGTCACGCTAGGTGTCGTTTATTTCTAAACGAACACTGCAGCTACAATTCGTTGCTAATTTGATTTATAAGTGTGCTTTTCGTGCCATTTTGCACCTCAGAAGCCCCCTGCCAGGCATCATAAGGCTGGGTTGATGGGTAGAGGCAATCCTTTGAAAGAAAACAGAGGTGAGAAGCAATTTCACACGAAGTGGGCCGCTCAAAGTATTCGAGCGAGTGATGGTAATTCACGGAGTGAAGTTGTGTCTTTAGCTCTTTTGTGAGTGGATTCCGGGACCTGGCACGGCAATTTTGGCGAGTTTTGACTTGTAAATATAAATGCAATCGGCGCAATATTTTGCCAGAGGGACCGGGTGGCTCGACACGGTTCTAAAAAATATGTGCAATGGAAATTGCAGACTTCCATGCCATGTCTTATACTCACACGCAGCCACTCGACATCATCGCCTGATGAAGACCAGCAGTATAGCGGTCGAAACGTCACGATCCACATCTTTGTGACTCAATCGTGAGACAAAAGATTAACTCAGCTATCATTTGAAACTCATAATATTCCATGCCGCTGTTAGGCAAGAATATCCCAGAATTCCTTTGGTCACAAACGTGAAAATTACAGACAGTGAGAGCAACTGAAATCAAACAGCGTTATCGGGGTCGGGCTAAAAGGAGTGAGCAGGTAAATGTGGAACAGATTGCAAGAAGTGGAGTCAAACTTTGCTGCCAATGTAAACCTTAAACTTAAATAGGAATTTTTATCTTGAAAACTTCAAGACAAAGTTGCGTGAATTTTGGTGTTGTCCGCGGGCGATTTTGGTTTTCAAAAAGAATAAACAGTCATATTAAGTGAAAATTGGGAGTTTTGGTCAGTTTCCAGGGTGATGAAATCTGAAAAACTTATCATTTTGCAATAAAAATGCTTCATTTCAACCACAGTCCGGGATTTGGGAAAGTTACAGTTTTTCAAATATTTTGGTGAGCGGTAGAAAAGAGTTCCTCTCTACAAGACAAAAATACTGAAACAATAAAAAAGAGGGTCACCGCGCTCGCTTTCTTGCAAAAACCTTAGTGAGTTGAGCAATTTTCACGCGTGTTTACGCGCATTTCAAATTCCAAAAGATCGACATTTGCTCATGCGCTTTGCTGACTGCCGCTAACCATTACGCGTACATGCGCGGGCACCTACCGTAGCTTTGTTTGCAGCCCACGTGCCGAGTTAATTTCAGTACGGTGACGTGTCCACATATGTTCTTTTTACTGTTTGGCTAAACGTTTGGGCTCACTGAAAAGAATTTCTCCACAACTTGAGGCATGACTAAGCATGTTCATGTCAAATAACACCAAGCGAAAGCGTGGAATTGAATAAATTGCTCGCAGAACACGTGTCAACTGCATGCAATTCTGACAGATATGGAAGTGCAGATGTGATTCGCGACAAACAACAGGTGGTGAGGCACGCTATCCCACTCTCGTAGTTTTACAATTACTTCCCGGCTCCTTATCCTCGCGGTTCCCGACAGCACTGTCCCGACACGATCGATCGTAGTAGAGATGGGAATTTTCTCTTTGGAAATTTAATAAGCATTATCTCCGGAAACAAATTTTCCTATTTTAATTTAATGAACTTAAGTCGATCGAGTAGATACGGCCTCAGATAACACGAATTTCTTTTTGAAGAGGACAAAAGCAGCCTTGCTCGAAGAAAGCCTCGCGCCGTCATACTTGTTTTTTTTTCCCGTTCTTCAAATCTCGCGCGTATAAAGTGTGACGCACGCGCTAGTGACTCTTCACGCGAGTAAAACTGGTACCAGCCACCTTACGCAATTATTGGACGTCATTGCGGCAAGAAAACAATGGCAAGATTTTAAGGTGATACCCAACCAAGTAACATTATTACTAATTGCACGGGTGATTGAAATATCGCAATATGAACTTCTTGTACATTTTTTTAATTACATTAGCGGATCCGTTCGATCTTCGGAGACTGAAAATACTGCAATTTTGTGTCCGAGTTTTCATCAGGGATATAGAACTTCAAGAACTGATACACCAGGGAGATAAACTTAGCATGCTATACTGTGATGTTAGAAGCAAAATTGCAAAAACAGACTTCACAAAGAAGATCAGACGCTACAAAGTCTAAGTTTCACAGTTAAAGTTTGTCTTCTAGACCAACTCAGATTGTCTTCTAGAAAAAAAAAAAAACAGATTGTCCAAATTGACAAATTGACCAAATTGTCTTCTAGACCAACTCAAAACAACTCTTCTACCACTGGGGAAAACACTACAGGTATTCGATACTTCAAACTGCCATTTGTGGGTGATTTCTCTACCGTCGCTCGCAAAAAACTAAAACGCTTGTTAAACGTTTATTGCAAAGATATAGACATCAGAATTGTTTTTTCTTCTTTCAAAATCAAGAATTTTTTCAGTTTTAAAGATCCTATTCCAGATGCGTTAAAATCTCTGGTTGTTTATCAATTTACTTGTGCGGGATGTGAAGAGCATCTCTCAACTGACAAAAATTCTCATGTTTTCAAACACCTGAACGGTTCACTTAGTTGTAAACGCAAATGCTCGGTTGCTGCTTCAAGATTATAGATTCAGCTAAAACTAGACATTGTCTTAAGCTCAAAGAAGCGATCTACATCAGCCGCTTAAAACCAGAACTAAATGCGCAATTACAACACAACGATTTTTGCTTCTTGTGACTCGATTACGTAATTCACACTCATGCATTTGCACGCGCATAATTGTAACTGTTACTGTATTTTAAATTTCAAATTGCTAACGTACTCAAATTGTAAACGTACTTATAAACACTGGAAAAGGAAACAACACATTAAACTGATGATGGCATGAGTCATGCCGAAACATGTCTTTAAAAAGTTGTATCGTGAGCTTGAAATTTCTGTTAATAAAGTTTTACTCCTGTGAAAGCCAATAACTTCCAACGAGTCTTGATATTGAGACATCTGCTTCTGTCACACTAAATAATAACTAAATAAGTAATAGTAATAGGACTGAGTGGAGTACAATTCAGGGAGTAATCAGGCAAGTGATTTCAAATTAGCCGAGCGCGTAGCGCGAGGCTGATTTGAAATTACGAGCACGATTACCCCTGAATTGTACGACACGAAGTCCGATCACCAATTAATTGTGTCAATAACAAAATGCGAGAAACTCTAGAGGTCAACTTTCTAAATTGTAAAATGTATTGTACAAAATAACCAACGGAAATGGTTGCTATTTTTAAAAGCTCGAAGATTGACAACTGACACGACATGGCAGCTACTGCTCAACATACCCAAATAAGGTAACTGTCCGATTTGGCCTGTCCGATTACAAGTGTTTATAATCGGACAGCTCAAATCGGACAGTTTGGACCTGAAGCAGCCAATTAAGACACAAATAAAGGCTGTTAAGAACCAATCACATTCGAGCATTTTGTTATTGACACATTTATAAAACAAATTACTTTACCGTGCTTCTCAATCAGAAAACACGGACACAAACACTGCTTTTCCCAGTTCTCAATTTAGCAGCCTAAAAAATCGCCTATCTGCCTATAATGCTTACTTGCGATCATATCAGAAAAGGCCCAAAACCGTTTGCCACCCCCTTTCAACCGTGTTGAAACATGTTGAATGGAAGTTGAATCGATGTTGAATGAGTTTAAAAGCGTTTTAAAAACTTTGCTTCAACATCCATTCAACATTTTTCTTTTGGTATCGCGAATGTTGAACGATGTTGAAGTCGTTTGCCACCCACTTTCAACATTGTTAGGTAGGCGCGAGCGCACTAATAGGTCTCTCAAATACGTATCCATAGTAGCAACACGACTGCAAAAACCCTGGCGCCTGGGACTGAATACCAGGCCTCTCGTAAAGCGTTGTTGATTCAAATGTTGATGATGTGTTGAAACCGTTGGCCACCCCCAGCGTTCAACATCGTTCAACAGGGTGCAACAAAATCGAGCAGATGTTGAAGCAAATGTTGAAGCCGTTTGCCCGCGGGACCTTAAGCAACGACTAATGGCAACAACAACGAGAACGCCACAAAACAAAAACTTTAAATAATGAACAAAAGCAATGGCTCTGCACGTGCGCTAGAAAATGCGGTACATTTCATTACCATCCTCTGCAAAGGGTCCTTTTGCAGTCAACTTGAAATGATCAGATCCTGTTAAACGATCTGGAATAATCACGACATGCAACCCGATGAAATCATTTCAAACCTTTTCTCAAAATTATTGTAACTAATTGAATTAGTTACAATAATTTTGAGAAAAGGTTTGAAATGACGTTTTTGTGTGGGATCCACTCATTTCATCGGGTTGCATGTCCGTTTTAAACGGTTATTAATTGTAAAGTCTCCAATGCATTGTGGACAGTGTATCCCCACGTGTACCCTTTGGTGTTGCCGAAGTCTTTGCTACAACTCTGTAAAGTTTCACACGGCAAGGCTCCGCCTGGAGCTTCACATGTCAACTCTTACAGAAATAACAAATAGTCTCCTTCTCACGTATATTTGAAGTAAATCTTTAATCTTCATGAGTTCTGGCCGCAGGTGTAATCTTCACACTGTAACTTTGCCAGGAATTTCTGCTGAGCTCTCCTACTAGGGGATTCTCATTGCTATCCCCTCCCTTTCTTTTTTGCTACCCTTCCAAATAACGAAATTTTTGATTTTGCCACCCTTTCGCATGATGGCATCCCTTTCGGCCGTATAAAGGGAGAATGCTATAGCATTGTGCAGAATGTCTATTAGCAGTTCTGGACGGCGTTCAACTATATCATGATGGCCCTCCTCCATTAGACTAACACAAAAGTTATTCACAGGAGATAAGCTGAACACAGGAAACACGTAGCGATAACATATTATACTCAAGTACAAAACCTGACGAAAATTTTCGATCTGCATGAAAAATTCGTAGTCCGCAATAATAATAAAAGTAATTAGTATATACCACACAAGTGAACAGTGCTTTTCGCGCGCTCTGACTGGTTAACTCGGAGGTGATTAGCAAGTACTATTCACCTCCACTTCGGTTAATAATTGTTAATTATTACAACGATCTAAGTACATAGCGCCGTGCAATTACTCACTATACCATCTCATATCGCTGAAGGCATAGCGGCATAGCTGTTTGGCAATCACTTAAGGTTCAGTATTTTGTTTCATTTTTATTTGCCATCATTAAAACCACCGTTAGATTCTTAAAATGTTTGCAGATTAATTAAGGAAGATAAGGAAATATCTTAAGTCTTAAATTGTTTTCAACAAACAGCAAGGACAAGTGTGTTCAACTTGGACTAGTGAAGTAACCGGCCCGTATCCTCCAAGATTCGCTGACAAAACAGAAGTGCGTTATTGTGCAAAGTTGAGAAGGTATATTCACTGCATACTAATTTGAATACCAATTAGTGGTTCATTGGGAGCACTTAATGCAGCGATTATTTCCCATTTTTACTTTTCATGTTATCGACAGAAACTCTCCCAGAAAAGCACCAACTCAGCAATGTAAAGATTCGATTAAGAAAGATTCACTCCTCTGTTTTGACGCATATGTAGTATCTTTCCTGACTAAAAAACTAAACTAAATAAAATATAGAAAGACAAAAAAATTAAGACAACTGAAATTATCTTTTTACTATTTGTTGATGTGGACGGCTCCATACAAATCGTACACAATTAATGACCGTGTGGTTGGGTAATGTGCTTAACAGCCTCAGCATCGCACACAAAAACGATATTTTCAGATTGCAAAAACATTATTTAGCCTGAGAGATGACGTATGTAACTAACGCAAATATCGTTTAGCTTTTCTACGATGAAAATGCGACTTGCACGCAACTTCTGTTTCTCTTTTTCATCAGCGTTAAAGATAGACATTCTCTCTAATTAACCGAGGCGACGCATACTTATCAGTGAATCCTACTCGGAATTTAACTTCAGTAGTTTTTATGGTACAAAAGCGTCGCGTTCAAAACTTAATTTAGCCTTTTTCATGTCGTGAAACCCCTGAAGAAATAGGGTGATTTTATCTCAGTAGATTTAAAATGTTTGTTCATTTAAAGAAAATTCTGTCATAAATTGATTGAGCGACAATCAAGACGAAAAGCCGATAGGCGGTGTCACCGCAGGGAGCATTTCATTCTTTATGCTACAATCTATATCTGACGCGGGTTCGAAAACCCAAACATTCAAGTGCATTAGGCACACAAAGAGAGACGATTCGAAAGCAGTTCAATGCGCTGAAGCCTGTGAAAACGTCTCGAAAGAAACTTTGCTTTGAACGGAAGTAATTACGGTCAGTCGGCGAAGTCACTCGTCGAAAACATAGTGGTAGGTTTTCAGCGGATGCAGCTTTGCTTTTTTTGTTTAGCTTTAATGTAGCCTCGTTTGTGTAAAAAAATATGTTGTAACTAACCGAATGGGGAAACCACTCGCACTTGGACAACTTCTCATTCACAACGTGTATCGTTCTTTATCTTTATAACGGAAACATGAATAGATGACAGCATAATATACGATCACTTAAGCCGACAAGTAGTAATTTTCAAGGGCTAGAGCAAAATTGAATGATACCATATGCAAACAGCGAACCTTCAGAAACAGATAAGAGATATCTGCATAACAGAAAACTGATAATTAATTGAGTAAGTCCGCCAATGAAACATGGGTTCCATAGGGTTTGTTAGTGATTCATCAGTTATGAACCAACTGCATCCTCAAAGGTGGATCGAAAATAAAGTTAAAAAGTTGAAGATGTGGAGCCGATCTTCATCAAATGAATAATTCAAAAATGTAAATTTCACTTAAAAAAAGGACTTTAATGTTTATACAAATGAAGGACTAATAGACTGAAACAGCGAAACTGAAAAGTCGACGCGATAACAACTCAAGGGCAATTTGAGTACAAACAATAAGTACTATAAACTTACTTGCTGTTAATGTATCAGTCAATTCCAAAAGCGCGAGTGATTTGCTATAGATTTACACTTGATTTGCCCTTTCGAGGCCCTGACAGTGGGGCATTTGACCGTCAAAGCTGAAAACACAGCGGGGCATTTGATCAAATTTTTTTTAAAAAAAGTCAAATGCCCGGGTGTTCGCCCGGGGGGGGGGGGGGGGTGGTGGGATGGGCAATTTTGGAGCTGACTGATACATAAAAACGATTAACGCTTATTTATAAACAACATCTATGACCATGATTGTACTATGTTTTCTACTTTCTGAACTTGAGGAACACTTCTTAGCAATGTGTGGTCATGTGTTTGTGTTAACTTCGTTACCGGTTTTTGCATCGGCATTAATTAACATGAACGCTTTTGAAATCAGCCGTTCGTTCTTTACCCTCAACCCCTTTGGACGTAAACTGGTACCGGTTTCGATATAACTAGAATTTTGTTTTCAAGTTTCGTCTTCCTTTCTTAGTTATACAGACCTATAACAGTTCAGTCCACTCGGTTAAATCTAGAACTTCCAAATTTCATATTTGTTGAAATCTGTATTCGGTTCTTACCGAATGTGAATTGATACTGGTTACTTCAGTACATTTGAATTGTGAGTTGAGAATAACCAGACAAAACTTGCAATTTATCGATTTGATTACCTTCGTGTTTCATTTGTTTCATCACGTTTGGAAGGATGGCCACACAGCATGTGTCCCGAGGCTTTGTTTTTGCATAACAGAAAACAGCTGAAAGCAGTGTTTTCCATCTCATTATAAAACCCCAAAATTTCGGGTCTCGTCTAAATTAATTTTACAGTTTTTATTTTAATTTTTGTATTCTTACTTAAGAAAAGTTTTTTTTAGTTCCGAGTGCAGAATTCACAAAATTACAATAACTACACTATAGCTAGTTTTCTACTCTTCATGACTCTTTACGAGAAGACCTTCAATAGGTCGGTATGGTAGTGCTGAAAGTCTGAAGGGATATTGAGAAACACTGATTCAGTATTTAGTGAATGGAATGATCATTTCGCCATCCATTAAGGCATAAACCAACTGGAGGATATGTCACGCAAGTATTACAGACTCAGACAAATCGTGTCGGATACAGTGTCACTGATGGGCTGAGCGCCGTCTGTGACTGACAGCGACTGTCAGACGCGTGAGTGACGTGTCACGAACCTTGAGGTTCGGTTCGCTTTCAACATTTGCTTCAAAATTAGACTAACATTCGTTCAACACTGTGTTGTTGTCGTTTACTGAAAAAAATATAGTACAATTTATTACTTGTTTGACGCTTCGACATTTCCGTTTTTGGAATATCTTGAATCCTGTTGAAGCCGTGTTGAACAAACGAACGCCCAGCTTGTTTTTAGTTTCTTTATACCATTTATTCTTGAATATGTTGAACGGCTTTCGCGCAAATCTGGTTTTGATTTGTTGAACAAATGTTGTCCAAAGTTTGCGCGCTAGACAAAACCATTAAACAACAGCAATTAAGTTATGACAAAGAACCGGCTGATGCTGATGTTGTTTATACATAATCGTGTGGCAGCAAGCATCGTTAATCATAATCCGGCGCTTCATAAAGGAAGATCATATTCATCTCGGGTTCTCTTGTGTTTCAGGCAAAACATGTTTGATCACACAACACAAAAAGTTCATTACTACGTCAGATGGAGTACAGTATTTAAGTCCCCATTTTACCAGTAGCTTGATTTAACAAATATCTTCAACATACTTAATGGCTCTTTATTCAAGACAGGTGAACTAACTTGCAGTGATTTTTGAGCTTCTATTTGCGTCCTGTGCAAAATACAGATCAAAGGTTTTAATTTACACCTTGTGGTTTTGTGATTGAACTACCCACACATTTTAACCAACTCTCCTGGTTGAATTACCGTTAAGGAAACTTTCAATAAATAATTTCACTTACTTGACTGATTTTCAGTTATCACCTCGATTGAATATTTCATTCACAAGCCCGCCATCTCTTTAGTTAATGATTATTGTATGTACTACAAAATGTGCCCCAAATTGAAATGCCAGCTTACAAAAAAAAAACAGTTAAGCACATGCACAAACACGAAGAGATCATAGAGAAATAGCTCCTTTTGACTTAGCTATGGAGAGCTCAGGGAATTTCAGCCCTTAGTTAGAAAACGTTTTTAACAGCTTGGAGGCAGTTTCTATTGAAATGAAGTTCAGAACTGAAATATCCCTTGCTGCTTCAATTTCATTCTTTGGTGGTATAATAGTAAAGGCAGCCTTATTGCTGTGTTGATAAGTGGTAAAAAGACTCAGAGTAACTCAACCTTCACTCTGGTCATCCGATCACTCATGTCTTCTTCAACACTGCTTCTTGCACAGCTTTCAAGCGATGGTATATTTCAATGCTCCTTACATGAAGTGCGTAGAAGTGTGCAAAGCAATATGCAGATTAACCTGTGGTCAGACGTTTCCTTTTTCTTAACCGTGCTCCCCTCAAATAAGAACGCCTGATGCAAATCACCCAGGCTCCCAGCGTTGCCATACAGGAGTTATTGTCAATCTGTTAATAACTAAATTAAGTCGTTTGTTTAGCGTGGGATCTTTTAGCAATGTGTTTGTCGTCTGGCTTCACTTACGCCTTTCAACCCACCGAAAACAAAATACGTTTTAAGTCTCCTAAAACAAGCGGATCAAAGTCAGAAAAAACATCATGTTCAAAGCGTTTACAGACTCACGGCTGGCCTTCTCAACGTGAGATGAGCGGTATTCATTTTCAGCCAGTGGGAAGAAAGAGACAAACGTAGTAGAAAGTGCAATTTTGTTTTGCCGGTTTCAAAGCATCTGGCTGTCATAAATGTGCCGCAAATAATTTTTAGTATTTGATATAAGAATCACAATATTTATCTCAGATAACAACACATCCATGGAACTGCCGCAACTTTTGTGTCACCGGCAAACGGTAATGTAATCTATTGGGACGTGGGAGAATGATTAAACAATAAGGGATTTGGCTTTGATCAAACTTAGTAACTCTGCTTTGTTTTTAATTTGCAAAATTGGTTAAAACCGTGATTAAAAACTACAAAAAAAAAATTAAAATAATCTATTGTAATAGATCTCATAATTCACCTCCAAAAATTCGCGGAAATCGCAAAATTAAGTCTTTCTAGGTGTTTTATTGTAAAAACAGGAAAGGGATTATTGAAGAGGATCAGATTTCACCCTTCCGTGTTATTTACCATGGTAACGTGTTTCTCCAGCTGTCAAACAAAATCCATTTTTGCAATTCGTTAATTACTTGTCGAAAGCGGGACATGGCGGAAGGGATTTGACACCAAATTAATTTTTCGCGGTTTTCACTTCAACGGCCTCTGTACCTGGATTCCGGCATCAAATGACTTTGTCTTGTGGAAGAAAGTATGTTGTAGTAAAATGAGCACGGCTACAACAAAGACTGAGTTTATATTTCGGTATGTCGCCATGGGGTGGTACACAAAATGGCCAAGAAAATTGAAGCAATGCAGCTTTCCACACATAAACTGCAGTACATTATCACTGCAACGTTTCAGTTTA
>JAEMWC010000084.1:1245000-1250000 GCA_016490735.1 Pachyseris speciosa | reverse complement strand
AACGAGCTGCGTAAGAATGGTTCTCTGCTATGTCACTGCGTTCCGCCGCAGAGAAAACGTTTAAGTTCTAATCAGCAGAAAGGCAACAAACACGTTGAAATAGGAAGGACACGACCAGTTGTGTTTATTGGGGACGAGAAAAAAAAAAAAAAAAAGCTAACATACAATAAGGTAGTGGCGCAGAAAAAACGAATTACATCACTGTAAACTACGAGACTAAACGTAAACAGCATACTAGAAACATTAAGCTCGGCAAGGTGTGAGCGGTAAAACTGGCTGGGTCGAGTGACTAACGCGAGAGGCGCCAAGGCTTAAATACCGAGATGCGACGTAAAATCCCTGGAGGATCAAACTGCGGCCATAAATGCAAATTCCGAACATAAACACATTTCTCTGCTATGTCACTGCGTTCCGCCGCAGAGAAAACGTTTAAGTTCTAATCAGCAGAAAGGCAACAACACGTTGAAATAGGAAGGACACGACCAGTTGTGTCGAGAAAAACAAAGAACGAGAGCGAGCGCGCGTAACTCAGAGACCTATGCGCGAAGTAGCAAGAAGCTGTCGTCGGAGATTTTCACGGCAATATAATTCCTTAGCAGAGTCAGATTTCCACCTGCCGTGGTTTTTAATGACGTGATCGGGAACTCCGCTATTAAGCGCAGCCGAGGCGCCCCCTATCCTAAGCGAGTGCAAACCTATACCCGACGTATCAACACCGATGGCCCGAAACTTAGCCAAAACGACTTCCCTCGCCCTGGTGTAAGACAAACTCGTACCGGAACGAAGGGAATAACCCTTAGAAGAGGAAAAACTAAGGTTTGAAAGACAAACTCAACCGAATCAAGATTACGCCTAGCCAGAGCGGCATAACGGAGCAGCATAGCGCAGGGGCATGTGGGGGTACCAGTACTAGCGATAACTAAAGTACACCGTTTACCCAATTGATCAACTTTGCTTTTGGAAACGTAGAGCTCAATATGATCTTGAAAGAAAGAAATGTCAGACCACCTAAGACGACTTAATTCGTCAAAGCGCAAAAACCCAGCAAAAGCAAGCAAACAAAAACAAACGTCCCTGATATCCCCGAGGGATGCTGAGGGCGTAGCAAATCTATTAACTAACGCGACTAAATGCTCAGGCAAAATGGGTACCCTATTCAACTTAGACGGTTTCGAAGCAACGCGCTTACAACCTTCTAGAATAGCCAGAAGAAAAGCTGATTTACAAGGATTCGAGACCCCGCAAGCATTATGAAAAAAGCTTATACTGTAGAACGTCTGCTGAATGGAGGAATATGAAGACCCTGATTGAACCAACGAAATTAAATACAAGGCTACGTGTTCCTCTTGAGCCGGGAAGTAAATAACCTCAGGCAAACCACTCTCCCAAGATTTCCAACGTTTGAAACAACCGTGGTAGGTCTTGAACGTGCTAGGAGCCTTGCTGTGGGCAAGAACCGCTGGAATGTGCGTACGCAGGCTCTCCAAAGCCGGATGGTGAACACGTGATACCCTGGAACTTGTAAACAAATAAAGGAAAAAATAAGGCATAAGAGAAATGAGGAAAAATGGTAGACGTGGAATTCCGATTGCAATTTATTAAACGTGGACAGCCAATAACGCGTACATACAAAATATAGGCAATAACAACAATATACGGAGAAAACAAAAAACCGTTAAAATTAGTACAACGTTGCCAACAAAGGCCATACGTTTACAAAAGATAAGCAAACACGCTCTAGAGCGACCGTCAATAAGGCGCTAGCCCGTAAAAAAACTATGAAAAAACGAACCGGAATAAACCGGAAAAAGGACGCGCTATAAAGCGCTAAGTATCGTACGTGAACCGCTATAAAGCGACAAGGGTCACACACGAACCGCTATAAAGCGCTAAACAGCGTACGTGAACCGCTATAAAGCAACGAGAGTCGTCCGTGAACCGCCAAAAAGCGCTACGTGGAATAGCGCGAAAAGCTCTGCAATAAAGTACCAAAGCCTGAATAACGGCTCTAAAGACGCGAGCTGGCGTCCAAATAAATAACAAGTACAGGAGCGCGAAAACCGAAAGCGCTAAAAATAGTAGGGAACCCCAAGTGGGAATCGTCAAAAATACCTGACGGGTCGGAAAATTCTATGATTCGGGAAACCGAATCCCGAGGGTGACCTAGAGGAAAGAGGTAACGCCAAAAACTAGCAGAAGGCCATTTGGGGGCGATAAGCGCACCGCGCGCGCGAGACGTTTCCAAATGCGCTAACGTACGCGCGACAAGAAAGATTGGAGGAACCAAATAGTTGTTAACGCCGCCCCAACTGGCACTAAAAGCGTCCACGCCTTCACAATCGGGACACCAGAACTTAGAGTAAAAACGCTCGCACTTAGCGGAAAGAGAGGATGCGAAACGATCGACGTCAAAACGACCAAAAATACTGCTAACATGTTGGAAGAAAATAGTGGAAACAGCCCAATCATCATAATCAACAACGCGACTGACCGAATCCGCGTAAGAGTTGAGTGAGCGTGGGATCCACTCAACTTCAAGTGAAATATCATGTGCGGCACAATAGGCGAAAATTTCGAGAGCTAAAGCATGCAAACGAAGGCTGTTGCTGCCCTTGGCGGAAATAGACGCCGCATTCTTACTATCCGTAAAGACCTTGACCACTTTGCCCGTAAGGGAAGCCCGAAACGATTTCAGGCCATAAAGAATGGCTAACAATTCCCTGGCGTTACTATCCAAACCGGACTCCAAAGAGGAAAACGCTTGAAAGAAAAGATCAAACTCCTCGCTATCAACGCGGAGGGCACACCCACCGCAGGCGAAACTGCTGGCGTCGGAAAACACGAGAGTCACGGGAAGCGAATATCTGGTGAGAGACCTCCCATTGAGTCTGGCACAGTTAGATAGCCAGAAATCAATTTCCTGAAGGCATTCGGAGAAAAACTGATAAGACCTAAAATCCAAAGGACAATCCCACCCGCTGTGAAGTTTGACGAATGATTGGAGGAACCTGGACATAAGGAGTGTAATGTTGCCATAACCAGGGGTGAGGGAAATAATTTGCCCAGTAACAAAGGCAACCGCGCGTGGGGTAACGGAGCGAGACCCAGATTTTAGTGATAGGAGTGCTCTAAGCAACTTGACGATGCGGCGGTGAGGAATAAATATGCGGCCAAGCGAAAGATCCCAGACAATGCCCAACCATTCTAAAACCTGGGTAGGAACCCAAATAGATTTCTCCTCATTGGCGACCACGCCCGCGTTGGCCAAATCAGATCTAACAGCCGAAGCGGTACTCTGAGCTACCGAAAAATCTTGGACGCATCCGGCGCCGTCGTCTAAATACAAGACCAAGGGTATGCCCCGGGAGCGCCAATGCTTAACTAACGGCCTAAAAACCTTTGTGAACACGTAAGGCGCTGACGAGAGACCGAACGGGAGCACGGCGAAAACAAAAAACCTGGGCTCTACAGAGCTACCGAGGGGCCACTGAAAGCCTAAAAATGTTTGAGATTCCTCATGAATGCTTACGTGATGATACCCAGAATTCATACCGAATTTAAACATATAACCTGGCGAGTGTACGTAATTAAGAAAAGTCCTACCATCCTCCATTTTAAACTTAACTTTGGGAATAAACTTATTGACGTGACGGAGGTCGAGAATAAGGCGGCACTTTCCCACAGAGCTAACGGATACCGTTAAAAGATTGACAACCGTGAGAGGCGTAAAAACTTCGATAAAAGAACCCGCAAGAAGCAGATCAGAAATAGCACTGTCAACAAAACTGGCGTGATCTAAGGCAGACCTATTGTTACAGAAAAAAGCTCTAGGAGGCCATGAAATAAAAGGAATGCGATAACCGAAACGGATGATATAAAGAACCCAAGGGGAGGAACCGATACTAACCCAAAAATCAACCTTGCTCCTGAGCCTATCCTTATAAACTATGGGCGCTGACCCCTGCTTATACTCAAAACCACGAGAGGACAAACATTGTTCGTATTCAGAGTCGAAACAGTACTTATCTTGTGAGAGTAAGTCAACAAACTCCTCCTCCACACGGGCATTGACATCACCCGCCTTCGAGCCAGAATGCGAAGCTGAATAGTGAACGCCTAGAGCGCCGGAAGCCTCCTGCTGTAAAGACGCCATAAAAGAATTTTCAGGGACGGTTAACGGCGCCTGTGGAACTAGCTGGCAGCTGGCTAGATGAACAGCCGACGTGAAACCTTGCGAGGCGGACCGGGCACTCCTTCCACCAGTGGCCTGAAGAACCGCAGTATCGACAAGGCCCTCGGGTGAATTCACGGTTAGTGGTGAAACTGTGTTGGTTTGTCGAAGAGGAAGCGAAGGGCTGTGAAGATTGCCAAGAATGCTGGCTCCCGTTGAACTGCCTTGAGTAAGGGGAGAAGAAAGATTGAGCTTGACGATGTCGGACGGCAAATCCCTCAACATTACGCTTCTTTCTTTGACGAGCTTGATCTCTCAGAGCCTGCCTCTCTACAGCGCGAATTCTCTTGTCGTCGTCCTCGCTCAACAAGACGGGATTAGATTCGTAGTGTTTAACGGTCAACCAACCGGCCTCGGACGAATCCGCGATCCGTGTCTTGCGGTTACGTTCCTGTAAAAGCTCTACGGTTTCGTCAAGAATTGAAAACGCCTCAGACTCGGGAGGTAGATCGGCCAAACGATCCTTAAGTGAAACAAGCTTGGCTAACACTTGACCGTTAAATTTGAAATTACGTTCGTTGCCGATGTGATTAAACTTGATCTCCGACTGTTCCTTCAAAGAATTAGAAGCAGAAAGGGCAGCTGAAGCAACCTCTTGAGATTTCTGCACCTCGGACGAAATAACTGATTTGTGAAGGGCGAGCTGACTAACAACGAACTCTTTGAAACTAGCAAGATCTTGCTTTGTAACGGGCTCGTCTCCCATACTAGAAAATTAAGCTCGGCAAGGTGCGAGCGGTAAAACTGGCTGTGTCGAGTGACTAGCGCG
>JAEMWC010000084.1:1230000-1242500 GCA_016490735.1 Pachyseris speciosa | reverse complement strand
AAACACTGACCCCCGCTCCGTGGACTACCTACTGACCCCCACTCCGTGGACTACCCCACGGAGTACTCCACGGACTACCCTATGGACTACTCCGCGGACTACCCCTCTTATGATAAAGCAAAAATTATACTTTTAGGCTGAAAAAAAGATACAAGATTGAAGAGACGTAATTGCGTAAGTCGCCATCTTGGTTACCGCCATTTTACTCGGCGGGTTTACCTAAAAGATAGAATCCGGACAATTTTTTAAACAAAAACTAGTGAGCAGCACACAGCAACAGATCTTGTCAATTTTGTTTATTTATCCGACCGGTTTCGTCTGATCAGACAGACTTCATCAGGGATTTAACAAGATTACAAATTGAACTACTTTTATACTAAACATTTACAGTATAAAGATTTAACGTTAAATCGTGACCCCCAAAATTAACTATTGCACATTTTGTAACGCAGGATTTACGTTGTATCCTGTGCGTATTTGTTTGTGGGTGTTTTTTGCTGTTCACACCCTACTTTGAACGTGCTTTATACTGTAAATGTTTAGTATAAGAGTAGTTCAATTTGTAATCTTGTTAAATCCCTGATGAAGTCTGTCTGATCAGACGAAACCGGTCGGATAAATAAACAAAATTGACAAGATCTGTTGCTGTGTGCTGCTCACTAGTTTTTGTTTAAAAAAAATGGAATCTGGAATCTAGAAAATCAGAAAGAGCTCAGATTGAGGACAATATTTGAAACCAAATGTTTCTGCAAATGATCAAACTCTACTACCATCACTGTGTTTCGCCTATATCCTAAGTTGACATTAAAATGCCCGTTTTGTATACACCATAGGTAACTCGGCTAGTGCCATCTTATATGAAACATGTAATTCAGCTACTAGGCAAGTTGTTTGGCTATACAATAATGTAAATAAAAGTAAGATGTTTATAATTTTTACTTTTCATTTTCTCTGTAACATTCGCAAGTTGATTGCCTTGTGATTAAAGATCCTCGTACTTCGAACAAGCTAAGAGCGAGAAATGTATTCGAGTGGTAGCGTTTTGATCGTAAGTTACATAACCCGCCTCGATTAGCTTTGCTACATGCGGGTTGTGTATTTCTCTAAATAGTAATCTTTAAATTATTGACATAAAGGGATGATGATGACAGGCACAAAGCTTCATGGGGATATTTATCTTGGACATCGAGTACCACCAGAACGGTCGTCCACAAGTTCAGTGCCAGTAAATGATCAAAAAGGTGCTCGAAATTTTGCTAAAAGTTGCTCGAAAATTGGTTGACGTTTTCAAAAAGTTGTGATCAAGTAAGCTGAAGCCACTCAAAAGGCACTAAGGCCACAAGGTAGCTATGCCATGCTGACGAGGCCTAACAAGGCCGAAACAGCTGTCCATGGCTGCTAATGCTTGGGCTCAATCTTTGCTTTGGTAGACTTAAGGGGTAATGCCCGCTACCTTGTGGCCTTAGTGCCTTTTGAGTGGCTTCAGCTTACTTGATCACATTAATTTGTGAAGTATCCTTGTCACTCCAGCCACATCCCACAAGCTTTACGTTTTCATTGCTTGTTTTCAAAAAGTTGCTCGTTTTACAAAAAGGTTGCTCGTTATTGAAACAAGTAAAAATACTTAGTTTTGCTTTTTAAGGTAAATTTCTTCGTTTCTGCTTATATACGAATGACAGGTTGTCAACTATTCCACCACTTTTATTTTTAGCGGCACAAAATGTGTACCCGAATGCATGATTTTTAGCATTCGCCACTGTATTCAGTATCAACAGTATGTTTGATAACTGAGGGTCATATTTGGAACACGGAAACAATATTTTTTTAAAAAAACATCATGAGCACAAAGAATTGAAATGGTACTAAAATAAATAATACATGAAATTAATAAGAGGAATAAAAGAACCGAAGAAGACGATAGACGTCTTACAGGAGGAGGTAGGTAACAGGAGTGGAGTCTTAGTCTTGGACTTGGTTTGTTCCTTCCAGTTGAGTCCAGATTCCGGATTCCGGACTCCGAATTCAGGATTCCAGCTTTTAGGTAAACGGCGGTAACCAAGATGGTGAATCACCCAAGTACGTCTTTTTTTCAGCTTAAAAGTAATTTTTGCTTTACCATAAGAGGGGTAGTCCGCGGGGTAGTCCGTAGGGTAGTCCGTGGAGTACTCCGTGGGGTAGTCCACGGAGTGGGGGTCAGTGGGTAGTCCACGGAGCGGGGGTCAGTGTTTTCAACTCTCCCCAGAAGAGACCTCTGCTAGCAGGGAAGATTTTTATGAAAGCCGGGGCGTAATTCTATTATCGAAATGAGTACACAGGCAAATATCATTAACTCTTTTCACATTAGTAATTAGACGTTTTTTTCTCCAAAGAATATTTGCGATAAAATAGATTTTCATGTCCCGCGATAAACTTCTTGATGTAAACGACCCTTATGCATGCTAGTGTAAACGTGGGTTGCCAAGGCAAAAGTGGCCCCGGTAAAATTCACGAAGTGATTCTCGTTTTTTGTAGTCTGTAAAAGGAATGCACTTAAAAATTTGTTGGACCCGTTGCCAAGCAATGAAAAATATCCAAATGGCAAAGTAAAAGCATTTAACATTTAACATTTTGGGAGACGGGCGTGTTTAATTTTTCCAGGTGTTCTGATTTTGGAAATTCGAGATATGTCCCCCGAAAAGCGCGACCTTAGAGTGGTCAGGAACAAATATACATGAAATGACCAAATTCAAGGTCGTGTTGGGAACGCGCGAGCGCATGACGGTAAATTTTTCTTTTCCTCTATTTCAACACCATTCACAGTACTTTAGTTCCTGGATGGTTCGCCCACAATTTTACAAGTTAACGAGAAGTTATATTTTGAAACGATGTTTGCATGGAGTTTTTATGGCCATGTTTTATTCCCTAACGGACCACTTCTTTGTCATTTGACACCAGGGCTGAGTTGCTCGAAGCATGGTTAGCGCTAACCCTTGGTTAAGATGTATTAAAACCTATAGGCTGTCATGGTATTTAAACCTGGTTAGCGCTAACCGTGCTTCGAGCAACTGGGCCCAGGGTATTTTGCCCACCCCACGAGATACACGAATAAGGACTGAAATCAGTGACAAGCCTCCCTAAATTTTCCACCAGGCAATGTTGTAGGAAACTTTATATGTACTGTTTCAAACCACGGTCACACGCGGTCAGCTATAACCAACACTGCCAACAGCTTTTGTTCCTATATTATTTTTCTTATTCCTATATGTAGCTCCCTCACTGGCACACTCACTCAGTACATGAAAGAAGTTATCATAATTCGTTTTTTGTTTTTGGTTTGTTTTGTTTTTGTAATAACATTTGTAAAGGGATACTCAGCCCAAACTATTATTCATGTTTTCCAACGATAAACACAATGAAACATTATGAAATCATTATCATTATTCAGAAAGCAACTAGACACCTGGGGCCGGTTCCTGAAAGGTGTAATAACTGTATTCCAGGGATAAATCTGCCTTATTCGACTTATTCCAGGAATACCTTTTGGAATAAGGCATATTTATCCCAGAAATAGAGTTATTACACCTTCCAGGAACCGGCCCCTGACCTCCAATTTTGTCGGTCTTTTTATCACGTCTTCATCAATAATTCTCATAATCCATCAACTCGGCCCGTCGAGGAAATAACAAGTTTGCTTGATATTAAAATTGAAGAGCATCACTCACAAGAGAACAAATCAAATAAATTGACGATTTATATAATAACCCAACAGCAGTACCATTCAACAGGAGTTCAAGCAACATGTTATTCACCGACAGCTCGGCAACAGTGGAAGGAAATAAGACAAAAATACTTTGTAAAAGGATACATCTCAAAAGACAGCTGCACAGCAGTCGACAAAAATGAATCTATGCGCTTTTATTGAACAAAGCTGTTATTGGCAAAGGCGAGGCGAGCCTCAATCTATTATTGACTTTTGTTCTTCACAACAAACTCTAGAGGTTAAAAACACAACGCTTACCCTCTCAAACAACAATTTGACAAAGACTTTCGTTTATCCTTCGTAGTTAAACATCCTTGTGCATCAGTTATCGCACATTAGGTACCTTTGTTCGAGCACAAATAACCCGTGAATGCAGTTTGGTAAAATCATGCAAATTTTCACCGGTTCGGAGTTCTGAACTACCGGTCTCATTAGTTTCAAATCGCTGCGCGCTTTCCACAGCGCACAAAACTTGTTATTAATTGGAGTTTCATGTATTCGACTTATTTCACTTTTTTTTTTTGTTTCATTCTCTAAGAGTTTGAAAGCATTTACAAGAACAAACTGGATTACGGCCCGACCCGTGAAGCCGTTGTTTATTTGAAACATGCGATTAACATTTGTTAACTGAACTGTATCTTGTTGTGTTTTTGAAACAGAGATGGATAAAGGACTGAACCTTACACACAACACATCAAGTGTATTTACTGCTGTTCCCACTCAGCTGACCAGGGTAGACCCTGCAGTAAAACACATTGTTGCAGCCGTGTTCGTCGCGCTACAGATTGTAGTCGCTCTTGGAGGAAATTTCGTCGTCGTTGCAAGCTTCTGCACATTCCGAGACCTACGGACGAAATGCAACTTTTTCATCATCTCTCTCGCAATCAGCGACATTCTGGTGGCGATGATTGCTATGCCTTTCTGGCTTACGCTTCAACTGACTGGGAATAAATGGATCTACCACCGAAAACTGAAAACATTTTGGGATTGCATGGACATTCTGTGTGGCACAGCATCTATTATGAACCTAACAGCGGTGAGCTTTGACCGCCAATTGGCCATCACATCCCCGTTTGCTTATCCTAAGATCCTGACATCTCGGCGCGCTATTTACATTATATGCTTCGTGTGGTTTTACGCTGCGGCCATTTCATGCTCGGTACTACTTTCAAGCCCTGAACACAACTGGCCATATCCAAACTATTTATGGTTCGTATCTACTGTAAGCTTCTTCCTGCCTCTGGGAATGATGCTGGTTATGTACACTCGAATCTACCTTGTGGCGCGATACCAAGCCAAACGCATTGGCAGAAACTACGCCACGGACATCAAAGCTGCTAAGACAATCGCGGTTGTGATTGGAGGATTTGTGATCTGTTGGTTACCTTTTTTCGCAGTTGTGTTATCATGGGCAAATCGTAACAATGTCCCCATCATTTTCTTGAACGTAGCCAAATGGCTCCAGTATCTGAACAGTTGCCTGAACCCGGTCATTTACACATGCTTAAACCGAACTTACAGAAACGCGTTCAAAAAACTCTTCCGTCGCTGTCGGTCAAAAATTATGAGAGATCGGGACCCGTCTACAGGCACAAGCTGGCAGACCATGGCTGAAACTCACGCAATAACACATCGAGAAGTTTCATCTGATAACAGTGGTCTTGCGACTCCGAATGGCAGGGCAATTGAGGACATGAACGAAAATTTACCCCTCAAAGAGTATCAAACGGAGATATGAGACGAGAAGACAGCAATTTTACTATGGTTCTTGATTTACATTTTTGAAAACGTGTCACAGGACCTGTTCTTGAGAATAATTGGACTTTTCATGTTACCATTGTTTTTTACTTTGTTTTTGTTTTGCTTGATTGCGGTTGGAGAAATAAACATTGACGCTAAGAGACGGCAAAGATAGGAAAAAATAACCAACGAAACAGGTGACAGGAAATATGTTATGTTTGCACAAAATATCTCGTTCCACTCGAACAGACCATAAAGGTTCATAAGGTTTATAAAGGTTTAATAAAATAAAATGGATAGAAATATTTCAATTTAGACTGACCTACAGTTAGCTTAGCTAATCGTGGCAGGCCAGTCTATTGAACAGAATCATACCACAAAGTTAGCTTCCAAAGGTTTAAAGCTATCATCTCTTTTTAAAGCGAATTCAGTATACAGAATGTTTCGAAATTCGGTATTTATAAACGTGAAAAGATTTCAACCTGCCGTTGTTTATCAGACGCTGACTGTAAACAACCTCAGGGAAATTAAAAAAAAGAATTGGTAGAATTTTAAAAACATGTTAAAATTATATCAAAGAATTGTATTTGCTACATATTATAATACAGAGTTACTGAAGTAAAGATACAAGTTATTTGCAGAATACAAGAATCGAACTACCGAATTATCAGTGTCACAGCAAACAAATTATGAATTAGCCACGTACAAATTAGCAGTGACGCATTAAAGAGGAAAGTAATTATAATTTCAGCTACATAACTCTAATTTAGTAAAATTATTGCCTTATGAAAAACTAAATGATCATGCCATTTTCTTCCTTACCAAGATTAAATGCATAAAAAGGTGGCACAGGCTAATCTAAAATATCATTTTGTGCTCAGTGCCCTTGACGGATGTCCAACATTCTGTCTAGATGGCTTTATAATAACTCAGCTGCGCTATTTTATGACTGTTAGTATAAACAATTGTTGTGATTACTTTACCCAGATCATGGTATATGGCTTAAAATTCCGAACTTAACCACCCCCAGAAGAAAAGAAGCTCAAAGACTGTGAATGCGACGTGACGAAGACTGTTATTAATGAAATCAGCTTTTTGTTTCAAACTGAACTGTCACCCCCAAATAAACAGTCTGGAGAAAGAATTTTTTTCAGCTGGCTGCCATTAATATTCGATAATCAAACCCAAATTCTTCTTCGTGGTTTGGTAACCCCAGCTCATACATATCAAACAAACGTCTCGCGCTCTGTCATCAAAAAGCAGAAAACAGGACAACTGGTAATTATAAAGATGATTCAAACCATGATTACCTTGACTCTGAGCTCGGGGGGGGGGGGGGGGGTGTACTCCCTTCAGTATATGGGTTGTATAGGTATATGCGGCATCAGAGGGTATGGTTTTTAGCCGTTTTGGTCTGAAATAGGGTATGGTTTGTGCACTCTAGTCTTGAATGGGGTTTTTTTTAGAAGAAGCTGCTACTTCATCATTAAGAGATAATACCGTCAACAAAAGCTCTTCTAAAATTATCTTAACGCTAACCCTGTACGTGAAAATAGGTCTAAAATAGGGTATCGAATTTTTGGCCAAGTCTGAAATAGGGTAGGGAAAACCGCAGATTTTGGTCTGAAATAGGGTAAGGGTTTCAGGACGCGGGCCGCACACACCCGCCCAATTTTTCTGCGATGTGGAATATTTGTAATATGGGCAAATTACTAACATTCGAATCATCCGAAGCCCCTATCTGTAGCCTCTGGAAACAAGCGGTATGTGCTGCATTATGCGGCTCTGCCATCTCATTACACAGACCGCCCGTCACGCTCGACTTTGATTGATAATCAACAACCTATTAGCAGCTCAAGCTGCGTGCTCAACTTGATGATATTCACGGGTACTACAAAAACGGAAAATGAAAACTGTTTCATTGTCGTTATCAATTTTTTTTTCTGGTGGTTGAAGTTGTTCTAAATTGAGCGTCGACAATATACCTCGAGTTTGTTTCGGTTTTGTTATTGCTGCGCTGTCACTGGTGAAATACATGGACCCAGGTTTTCAACCAATAACAAAACAAATGAAAAAGGATTTTGACTCGAAATTATGTGGCTAAGCTTCGACTTGTGATTGGTTGGTTGTGCTATTGGCATCTAAAATCATGCAGAGGATACAGAGGATGAGAAATAAAATGAAATGAGTGAAAGCTGGTGAATTATCTTCAAGTACCGCGCTCAGATATTTGGGGCGAGCAAAAGGAGGGAAGAAGGAGGGAAGAAAATCAAGTGGGAACCGTTAAATTTCTTCGCTCGTTCTCGCGTGCTCGCTCCAAATATCCGCGCGCACTCATGCCGAAAATTAGCTACAATTCAATCTCTCGGCAAATGCCAAGAGAGTGAGAAAACAGCTGTTGCGTCTTCAGAGGAGAAGATGAAATGAACTGTCAAACGAGAAGCGGTTTTCGATCTAACTGATCGGATACAGAAATACTCTGAACAAAACACTGATTTCAACCAATTTATCGTGATTTGCATTTTATAGCAACTCCCAGTGAGCAGTTACATATTTTTATGGCAGAAAATACGTCCAAAAGAAATATTATCTTACATAAATGGTACAAAGTCCAAAAAATATAGTGTTTTCGTCCACAGAAAGATTAGTTTAGTGGTATTTGGCACGAAAAAGATTTTTGTTTTCCTTGATCAGTTCAAGTCTTTTTTTGGAAAGTGTTGTTATTAATGTTACCGCAGTGTTCTGATAGCTGCCAGGTCACTGGTGTGTCATATCATAACCCAATGGATCCAGATTGCTTGCCAACAGTGCCAGCGAGGTATCCCTGAATAGCGACAATATCTTCTGTAACTCGTCTTTCCTGAACACCTGTTAGAGAAGACATTCGTCTCAAGCCACTACACCACTTCAACTCGTCAAGATCCCATAGCCAATTCGGCTCATACCAATTTGCCTCAACTTCCCTGAAAGTCATTACTTCCCCCCGACCTCTTCTCTTTCCTTCTAATGAACACTCTCAAACGCACCTCCAAAACTCTGAGATATCTATAACGGAGTTGGGCACTAACAATTTTTTAATGGGTGAAAAGAACCAAAACTGTACAATTCAATGCAACCTCAGCTTTACTTCGAACACTGAGGTGTACCAATCTATTTTTAGTTCTCCCACCGTCGGGACGTGGTTTAATAAAACATGCGATCAGTCTCATTGGTCGGTTTTCACAACGCTAAACTAAAATAGGCTCAGTCACAGGGAGCACAAGAACGGTTACTATTCAAATCCATTTGACAAAAGTCAAATAATTGTGTTGAAACCTGACCGTCCAAAAGTGTCTTCAGAAGTTTTATATCAGTTTTCTACTTCTCTACCATATGATCTGGAGACAAGCTATGCAGCAGTGCAGTGTCCACCATAAACGACTCATTTTGTTTTCTAAACTTGCTTAAGGTCAAGACGAGAAGCGTTATCTTACCTCATAAAGCTGGTACTGTTCAGATGTGATGACATCGGCGAGTTGTAAACACTGCAATATAAATCAAAATAATATTTATGACTCCTAATATGTAAACCACCTATATGTTTCTTGAACCAGTTGTGTATTAACTTAGGAAAATGCAGTTCAGTGCTGTTTTTCGATAACTCTACTTTGAAAATTGATCTTAACTCACTATACTTGCAAAATAAACTCGGTGAGTTGTAAAGACTGCAATATAAATCATAACAATATGTGCATGTGCAGCCATTAGTACTTTCCTAAACAGTTTAGCTAGTGAGATTTACAGATCCAGGGAGAGCTCCTGTACAGCGTGGTTTTTCAGTGACGTACGAGCAAAAGTGCATGTATCTCAAACCATAGGTTTTTGGTAACTAATCATCTCTGTTCCGATAGCGGAGTCCTAACCACATCTCCAACGCGCCTTCACTAAACACACACACGGGGAATCGAACCACGATTCACGTCGGCCTCGAATAATTGATCATTCAGCTCATTCTAATCTCACTATACTGGCGAATGTAACACCACACAGCACTGACCTGTTTGTATTGTTCAGTTGAGTGCAGCACGTTATGCAGTAGAAAACATATAAGTGGAAGGCAAAGCTGTCTTAAGAGCTGCAGTTGATGGGTGCGGCTTGCGTCTTCTTCTTCCTCCTGCAAACAAACACCTTTTCCTCAACATACTTAACTTTAGCTTCGTCCCTCTAAGCTCATATTCGTAACTGTTACCTGAACTAAGAAGGTTCTTATGGCCTGCTCTCTTCAATATGTTATCAATCACTGTAGGGATGTTAAGTGGTAACTAGTGTACAGAGGGGTAATGGCTATTTGGCCAGGACATTTATAATTTCCAACAGAAGCAAGTAACTCTACAAACTGTCCTGAATCAATAGGATACGTCAAGGCACCTGCTTCCGACCACCATAAAAATAAAGCTAGAACTCGTAAAGGCCGAGAAAAGGCTACAAATAAACGAAGACTTTTAACACATACCGTCCTCTGGTCTACCATCCAGCCTCCATCAGGGAACAAAAGAACGTTATACAACTTCTCAACTGTGGCCTAACAAGGAAATGAAACACAAATTGCTTAAATTCAAAACAATTCAAAGGACAAGGGTTTGAAAACAAAACTAATGTACCTTCGTATGAATATCAAGCGAGTTCCTCCATCTTCCAAATTCCACCTGTTGTAAAAATACGACCACAAGAGGATCAAGACTGGGATGAACGTTGGAAACTGAGGACACTGTTGTAACGGGAAATAAACTCGACATAAAACAAAAAACCATACTTAGCCTCCCTAAAGAATAAAGTAAAAATTGTCTTCTCTTGCCGTTTTAAAATTGACAAGTAGTTAAAACATGCGTAGCACTTCATTTTTCTTGTGTTAGAAAATTACGTTTGTTTTATTCAGTACAACCTATTCTCATAACTTTCGAAGATACTCTTAAAGGGACTCATATGTTTATCTCGTACCAGGTGAGCAGGTGAGAGAGTTGGAATCAACAGGCCCCTGCAGTGTAAGGTCTTCTTACCTCGTACTGCTTGAGTCGCTGTTCAAATGCCACCTTCTCTGTGAAATTAGCGTGAGCTTCGTGCCGTGGCTTTGGCTGAAACACAAAAGAAACAGAAAGCATCTCAGATTAGAATTCACTGAAGGGCAAACTGGCAATTATAAACCAACATCAAGGCATTTCACTTACTGGTACACTGTGATGAAAATGCTGGAACCAATCATTGAAAGAATCCAGAGCCTCCTACAGATACACAATGAGCCAAAAATCAGTCAGAAAACTGCATGCGATAAGATTGAGCACAGAGAACCTACGAATTCATACATTCAAAGTCAGCTTCTCCTTCTTCACTCCTGACATTTCTGTTCACCAGAGTGATGTTTCAAAGTAGCCGACATTCGGATTACAACAGCGAGAAAATGACGGGACGCCTTGGCATATCTTATATGCGATTTCAAATGCCACCTACTGCAACCTTTAGTAATTATCATAGATAATGAAATTATTTTAGGGAGATTAAGCAACGGTTACTATTGATTTTTTTTTCTGTTCCTTTACTTCAACGTCATTCATAGTAATTTAGCTCCAGCATAGTTAATTCGCCCACATTTTACAAGTTGAAGAGTTACAGTAACTTGAATATAAATACTTTCCGTTGCCGTCGTCGTTGCTTAAGTTCCCTGATATTACTAAAAGTCATAAAAGCAACATGTAAGGTCAGCAAAAGTATCACGTTTGGGCTTCAAACCCGTGAAGTACGGTCCAAGTATCCCCAGGAGTAGGATGATGAAGAGAAACCCTTTGCTAATATTTTAGAACTGCAGGCAAACTTCATACTCGACATTATGTTAAGCTACAACCGCGCAAAAGCATTGGAACACAGAAAAGGGGTGTGTATAATCTATCAAGATAGAATAAAGCTTGAATGGAACCCATAGCATCACGTACGTTCTCCCCAACAGACGGGGCTTAAGTCTGGAAAACTGGCGTACAATTGTAGCTGTCAGTATCTCTAAGTTAATCAAAACAACAACAACAAATAGCTGACCAGGTAAGCTTTGGTGCACAGGTATTCCCTTATAGCATTGTCATCACCAGCAGGTAACGCACTGGATCCGCCCTGAAACGCAACACAACTCAACAGTATATACAGCGCAACGGCAGTTTCCACATAAAGCAGCCATGGAGTGAATGTCACAACAGTAATGAGGATGAACTTCTGGCTCACATTGAAATTGTCTCTCCCTTCAACTTCTTCCAGGTACTCATCTTGGCAGAATTTTCCTTACTACCCGCAACGACAGATCCCCACGATTTCTCATGACACATTTACTGCTCTGTAGAAATTACCACGCACAGCTTATGTCACTAGTTCCGAAAACGGACCTCATTTAAGATCAGTTAAAACATCCATATGTATGTTGGAACAGTTGTGTACTAACTTTGGACATTTTTCGACACGTACACTCTGAAAATCGATCTAAACTCGCTATACTTGCAAAATAAAACTCCGTAAAAATTACATGCTCAATGCGCTTCAAAGTTCTCATAACAATAACAGCCAACAGGGTACCCACCCTGAGCTGCCATTCTTTGTGAATCACGTGAACTGAGTCAAGTGGAATCTTCTGGAAAACGTCGCGGGCTGCTGCGTGTTTCCTAGTGGCTGCGAAAACAAAACAGAAAAGCAAACAAAAATTCAAACAGAGCTTGCAAGAATAAAAGGCTGTTCCAACAATGATGAGACAGGTTTAGAGGCTTTAACGTTTACACGTAGTAAACTACAAAACGTGATAAACTCACCAATAAAGCAGCGTATGATTGCATTGCTCTGCTTCAAAGCTTCGCTTCGCTGAGATGGATCAAACACCAGCCACTCAATAGCTTCTATCTTTTTACGGTCCTCCTTAAGTAGCAAACAACAACAAATGTCTTTGAGAAAATCTGGTCCCTCCTCGCAGCAGCCAGGAGACTCGAGTCAGACGCTTTTGCTCAAGTGCTGCCTA